>JABMIG010000195.1:0-15000 GCA_013187285.1 Cyclotella cryptica | reverse complement strand
ACTTGCAATGAAATTTATTTCACCAGCGACGATGGACAACTTATTTATCTCTTGGCCACCTCTATCGTTTCCCTATCCGGTCTGATCCTGTTACACCTGCGCCCCACTGCCTTAGCTGATCGTGTCCTTTTTTTCCTCAACAGAAACCACCTCCCTTGGAGTTGACCTCACTTATGGCTTGAAGAATACCTACGTGCCTGCCTCTGGCGGAGACGGTGGTCAGGGTCAATTTGGTGCTCGCTCTCCTAACGATTGGCGAGTTCCTGGAACATCCCCGATTGGCGAATCTTCTTATGAGGGAGCTCCCGATGGCGGAGAGGAGCCATGGTTCTCTGAGGCTGTCTCTACTGTTAGCCTTGACTTGCAAAAGGCTGATGAGACACTCAAAGCTTTCACCAAAGATGCTGCCATGTTCAAGATTGAGGAGTTTGCCAAGGCCAGCCCCTATGGATTCACCACTAACGAAGCCGCAATGGAAGAACTCGTGGGCAAACTTGGATACTCTAAATACCTTGAAATGTCAACCAAACAGCTCATGAAGACCTGGGAAACCCTCCACCCCGATCCTAGCGCGGCCAAGGCTGAGTAAGATCTCGACGTCTGTTCCAATTTCTTTCAGGATGAAAACATTGTGCACTGTCATGTCGTGACGGGGTTTGTTGTTGATCCGCCTTCACACACAACAAACTGAGGCAGATCTCCCATTGATATTCATTACCAGTCAACCTTATTTTCTAGAAATAAATGGCGTGACATGGGGGGCATGAAATAATGTTGCAACTTATGTATCACATGAGCTATTTACTCTCGTAACATATGTAAATCATTTGTTATGTGAGAGGAACTCCTCCTGAAACCTTGCATGTTATTTGACTAAGTTGTTTGACATCCCTTTTTCATCTGGAGTAGTGTAGGTGCGTGATGTATTCTGTTAAGGGTACTTGGGTTGCATGAGATATTTAAGCATAATAGTCTCATGCGAAGCCAAAGTAATTTATGGTAGAAAACTCTCATGCAAAGCCAGACTGATATGTCATAAAATAAATAATCTGTCCTTCTGAGATAAGATTTTTATTCTCTCCTGATCACTTTGTCGATTGCCTTCTTCGCGAGGTACGATGCCATATTTATCCAAGGGTTTCCTTGATCGTCTGTCCTGGCAGCTTCTTCTCGCATCCTCTCTCGTACATCTGTCAGCTGCCGGGATCTGTTTGAATCATTGTCGCTTCGTTGAATTCCCATTGAAGTCATATCAGAATCAGCTACCGCATCTCCATCTTGTAAAGTGTCGTCCACGCCAGCAATAGACTGACCTTTGCTTTCAAAAAATTCCATTTGCAACCCCATTTCATTCATGGCTCCCTCAATTCCATCAGTCATGATCGAGTCCCCATTTTCGTAATCAATTGCAATCATAGTCCCCATTCCACATGCGCCCATACATCCAACGTCGTCAATCGGGAAAGGCAAGTCGAGAGATCGTAATCTTTGCAATGCGGCATCTGCGGCTCCTCCAATATATTCATAATCTCCTTGACATTGACATAGTTCTCCCATGCATATCGAAACACGTCTGACTTTGGTGCTGACTTCTCCTATGGTGTCTTCTGAGGACGCAGTTGATTGTAAATAATAGTCATTTAAGTGTCTTGACGACGATTCTGCTCTTCGTGGGCGTCGGTTTGATGGATGTGTCAACGAAAATGCTGTAGCAATTCCTTTTAAGCAAATAAGACAAGGGAATGCGAAGATAATACATCCTATAATTGGCGTCATCGTGATTCGTTTCGGCTTGTGTGAAGTGTAGAGAGTAATTAATGTAATATTAATGTCATTGTCTGACTCGTTAAGGAGGAGGAGGGCTGGAGGAGGGTACCGTACGGTACGATTATGAGGTGTAGGAGGGAAGGTCTGGATAGGTCTCGGTATTGTACGTACAATAGGTGTCATGTCGTAACTTGTATTGTACAATACCATACCATACCATTCAAGACCATTCACCAGCCATTCACCTCAATTCACGGGCAGAACGCTCGCCTCAACACTACTACTGCCTTGGCAGCCCCAACTGCACGTATATAACCAATAACCACCATCATGCCAACGAACGACGCCAACCCAATCGAA
This sequence comes from Cyclotella cryptica, assembly GCA_013187285.1. NCBI lineage: Eukaryota > Bacillariophyta > Thalassiosirophyceae > Thalassiosirales > Thalassiosiraceae > Cyclotella > Cyclotella cryptica. The sequence goes on along the minus strand of JABMIG010000195.1, from coordinate 12,873 downwards.
CAAACCATATGCTCTTCCTTCCCCCCGCTCGACCCCAACGGCCAACCATTGTCGATGACGCTGCGCGGCTCTTTGGCAGAATTGGGAAATCTAAGAACGCGCTTGATGGATCCTTTTACTCGGCGAGCATTGATGCAAAGAAGTACGGTTGGGCACAAATTCGATGATGACGAGGAGGATTTGCAAGAGTTGGAGGAAAATGATCGACTTGGTGGGACGGAAAACGGGGGAGATCAACAGACGGGGTTGGATAATGTGGCGTCCTCTGTAGATGATGTGAGTAGTTCCGCTAAACGTAGAAGGGATAACGGAGACAATGATATTGATGACGAAAATGACAATGACAGCGACGATGACATCCCAGAAGATCTGCTATTGTTCCTTCCTTCCATCGAATGCACCTGCTCATCATGGAATATGAAGGATGTCTCCGGTGATTTGGTCGTGACTTCCCTTCGTATTCTATTCATCGCAAGCGTGGACAATAACGGGACATCAGAAAGTTGTAACGATGCCACCATCGATGCCCGTTGCATTGCATTGCATGCTGTCGATTCTTCAAGTGACGAGCAAGAGTGTGACGCGCTGCCTCATGTTTATTGTCAATTATCTGATCCAGCGGGATCCGAAGGCGATGATGTTGGGTGCAGCTCGGCACTTGGCATGGTGGCCTCTGCGAATATCATGGATGAGAATGACCATGAATGCACAAACAACGATGATAGCATGCGCAAAAACACGGAAGATGACTCGTCAGAAGATAATGGGGTTATTGAGGTGTATTTCAAACCTGTGTTCTGCGAACACATTTTTGACAAGGACCAACAATCGGAGGCATGCCAACTTCTCTTCAATGCTTTGACTAAACTTGCTAGTCTTAACCCCGCGGACGAATCTGATGATGGATACAACGGTGGAGGTGGATTATTTAATATGTTTTCATTGATGGCTGGCATGGGTCAATACAGTAACGGTGGTGTCATTGATGGCTTTGACGCTGCCGAAAATGATGACTTGGTGTTTCGCTTAGGAGGCAGCAACAATTTTGTCGAGAATGATGATGCAAGCGAGGGAGCTCCAGAGGAAGAAAGACAGGCCATGCTGCGTCGGTTAGATGACGTGCTAATCGTGCCGCCTGAGTATGAAATACCAACGTCAGAGGATGGTCAATTCGATGACGCTGAAGATTATGACGAATTGCTTTGAGTTCAGTTTAACCTATAAAGACTAGTTACAGATCTGACCAAACAAGCAGTTGAAAGTACCAATTGATGGTTGAATCACTTTAAAAGAAATTCCGTTGCACCCTAGTATCCTCAGTTCTTGCTTTTCGACATATGACCTAGCATTACTGAAACAGCCACAGCAGTCATATCCCGAAACCTCTACACTCAGTAGCACTTCGATTCACTAAAAAGGGGGAACCTCTTCATGTGGTGGAACTGGCCGCCGAACGATCAGCGCTCAATAGCTGACAGTGCTAAACAACCTAATAGGCTGAATGTGCCCCTCGTCCTGATACCTTGATCTCTTGAATGCCGAGAGAGAAGTGAGTAAAAAGAATGGGACTTCGAAATGGAACCTGTTGTGTAGGGACACGGCAATTTGTGAGAAGACGTTTGATGAATTGGAATAGAATAAGCAGGTTTACATTGACGTAAATGCTTTTGAAAACAAGACAATAATCAACTGACATAGGCCAATTTTCTACCTTAACTGGTAAACCCAAAGAGGTTCCAGGTGGAACCTCCAATGGTCCTCTTCCCTTTGTGTAACACAAAGGAAGTACAATAGTCATAAGATATTGTTTCTGAGAAACAATATTCAAAAGACAATTTCTTTCTTGAGAAACACCCATATACATTCTAGGTGTTTCTTGGACAAAATATCCAAGAGAGGATTTCTTTCTCAGAAACCTTCTCATGGGACAGTTCCTGTTGGCAGTTGAGAGAAAAGGAGCAGTCATGGAACTGCCCTAAATTACCTCCAATCTCTAACAGGATCACCTGTGCTTGGTGATGCATGGACCACCTAGTGTACCATGCAATATCTATTTCAGTAGTGTAACTCTCATAAATAAAATCTTTCAACCACACTTATCTACCCGTTTACTACATAGTAAAAACTACAGCAAAACGGCTTAGGTCATCAACTGGTACTTATTTGATGGGGGTGATGGTAATGATATGAAGGTGATTGGGGCGGTGGTGGACTACCATAGTCTTCTTGCTCTTTTTCCAGTTCCTCATCAACAACATGATGGTGTGTTGACGGAGGTTCTGGAGATTATCAGAAATGAAAATTATGAGGGGAAAATGAATGAAAAGTGATCTTTGTCTTTGCTTGCTTTCCACTGGTTTTCTCTCAATTTGGCAAGGATTTGAGGACTATGAACGAATGCTTGACATCAGAATTCTGTGCATCAGATTTGTTCTGAATGATCTATATTGGTTTCTTTGTGTTTTGAAAGATCCAACGCTTGATTTTTGGCGCGTCATGTCATTGGATAGGAAAATATCGATTCCTATAAATAGTAATGTAAGAAAGCAAGTAAATGGTAAGAGATGGTCGAAAGTATCAAAAAGTTGAGTGTCAATGTATATGTTGGGTACCAAATGTCCACCGGCCCCGTGCTGGAACTGGGACGTCATTTTCGTCCCGTGCTGGAACTGGGACGAAAACAGCCCCGTTGTGGCACTGGCCAAAAAATCGCAATCGAGTGAAGATTCGGGGCGCGTTTTCAGTTGAAGTAGAGTGTTAGGGGTACCCGAACACCAAAAATTCTGACATGCTTTTCTGACCTAAGTAGATAGGCCATCTGCTCGCTTCCGCTTCCATGCCATCAAGTGGATTTTTCGCCAGTTGAAGTGAGTTTACTCACAGGCCGGCACGTGTTTTTTTAAACACTTAGCCAAAAACAATTGCCCTGAATGTCAGTGAGGACTAGATCCCACTTGACGCGGGTATACTCCGCTTTTGTTAGCAGGGTGCGCATGTAGCACTAAGTGCGCTTGCCGTAAAAAAGACCACTTGTGACGTTGTCAACATATCATGGAAAGTTCACTTCTCCATGATGCTTGCTAGAAGTCACAATATGGTTCCATAAACCATAAGATTATAGTCAACAACTGTCTTACAAAATATAAAAATTGGTACGCACATGCACATTTAAATATGTTGCAATGTCATTACCACCAACAAAAGAGTTATACATGTACAGACCTCCCTCGAGGATCCTTGCTACAAAATACAAAAGGATATCATAAACACTGAATCCGTACTCTTCATGGTACAAAAGACATAGACGTTGACGCTTGGACCTTCCAATGATTATAGTCAATACATTATGTATGACTTAACATTGTTCACTTGCCGATAGCTGACCCTTTGGGCAACTATTCCCATGGATACATAGGGGTTACAGAGCAAATAGAAGGACAATATACCAACACAAGGATTGCAGAAGATAACAAACAGAATATCTGTACTATCAGCACCTTCGTACCTAGACCTGGTTCAATATCCACATTGTACACACATTGTGACAATTAAGGTGCAGTTTCAACACTCCACTTTCGACCATATGCATTTCATTTGGCTTCCCAGTGTAAGTCAACCAGAGTCTTCAAATATCAAAACCCAAAAGTGAATTACTATCTAGAGTTCAACATCAACCAAATCATGGAGATGCTTGGCCTGCTGTACCAATCATGGTCTTGTCAGCAGCTTCTAGTGGCACAATGTTTACCTAAACAAACACTCAGATGCCATTCACTCATACCTACTATGCAGTGCCTATCGCCTAAATGTAGTGTAGCAATCATAAGATGGAATTGTTTCGGCATTCCACTTTTGCACACACAGACTAAATCAATAGGAGACACCAGGCAACACCAAACCGACCCAAAATTATCCTCATAAATTTATGGTCACATGGTCCGTGGAAAGCAATGCTTAGTAAACAAAGGTATTTTACCCGCACAAATATTCAGTCGGTATACCAGTGATAATTGGACTATCACAGACAGTATACGATAAGACAATCAGGGTTACACGCGGAAGTAAGTCAGAATATAAGTTTGACTTAGGAGAGTACAATCAAACCAGCTTTATCATAAGCCATGACAAATCTCCCTCTCCACATGAACTTACACTTCATATACTACATAAAATAATATGTAGGTACAAAGCGTCACAGGCAGCTTGCACATTTTAACCTCAACAAGAACGGTTTTTCTGCAAGTCTGGCTCATATTCGATTTTTTCCTCACCGAGGTTTTACTTTTCGCGAGCCACGCTAATTCTCCAATCGGGGCGAGTGACATAGGCCAATTATCTACCTTAACTGGAACCCAAAGAGGTTCCAGGTGGAACCTCCATGGTCCTCTTCCCTTTGTGTAACACAAAGGAAGTACAATAGTCATAAGATATTGTTTCTGAGAAACAATATTCAAAAGACAATTTTTTCTTGAGAAACACCCATATACATTCTAGGTGTTTCTTGGACAAAATATCCAAGAGAGGATTTCTTTCTCAGAAACCTTCTCATGGGACAGTTCCTGTTGGCAGTTGAGAGAAAAGGAGCAGTCATGGAACTGCCCTAAATTACCTCCAATCTCTAACAGGATCACCTGTGTGATGCATGGATCACCTAGTGTACCATGCAATACCTATTTCAGTAGTGTAACTCTCATAAATAAAATCTTTCAACCAACTTATCTACCCGTTTACTACATAGTAAAACTACAGCAAACGGCTTAGGTCATCAACTGGTACTTTTTGATGGGGCGATGGTAATGATGAGGTGATTGGGCGGTGGTGGACTACCATGTCTTCTTGTTTTTCAGTTCCTCATCAACAACATGATGGTGTTGACGGAGGTTCTGAGATTGTCAGAAATGAAAATTATGAGGGGAAAATGAATGAAAAGTGATCTTGTCTTTGCTTGCTTTCCACTGGTTTTCTCTCAATTTGGCAAGGATTTGAGGACTATGAACGAATGCTTGACATCAGAATTCTGTGCATCAGATTTGTTCTGAATGATCTATATTGGTTTCTTTGTGTTTTGAAAGATCCAACGCTTGATTTTTGGCGCGTCATGTCATTGATAGGAAAATATCGATTCCTATAAATAGTAATGTAAGAAAGCAAGTAAATGGTAAGAGATGGTCAAAAGTATCAAAAAGTTGAGTGTCAATGGTTGGGTACCAATGTCCACCGCCCCGTGCTGGAACTGGGACGTCATTTTCGTCCCGTGCTGGAACTGGGACGAAAACAGCCCCGCTGTGGCACTGGCCAAAAATCGCAATCGAGTGAAGATTCGGGCCGCCATTAGTTGAAGTAGAGTGTTAGGGTACCCGAACACCAAAAATTCTGACATGCTTTTCTGACCTAAGTAGATAGGCCATCTGCTCGCCTCCCTTCCATGCCATCAAGTGGATTTTTCGCATCCACCGCACGCCATCACATGCATCCAACGATCCACACGAACTGCGATTCAACGAGTTACCCTCCTCCTCAGCTTGAGGTCAAAGAACATCTGAACCTACCAAACGACACATCATCTCCATCCATTGCATCAAAATCAAAACTTAACCAAGATAGACGTAACGCTTCCCACGTAGTTAACATGTTCACTGACCCAACCTATGGGGATTCTGGCCTCTACACTGGTGAAATTGATGCCTTAAATGACCCCACGGCAAGGGCAAGATGAAATAAATCAAAACTTCTTAACCAAGATAGACGTCACGCTTGCTACGTAGTTAACATGCTGTACACAGACCCAACCTATGGGGATTCTGGCCTCTACACTGGTGAAATTGATGCCTTTAAACAACCCCACAGCAAGGGCAAGATGAAATACGAGAACGGCATCTTCTATGAAGGCAAGTGGGAAAACGGCATGCAAGAAACCAAGGCTGCTGTGAATAGGCAATGCATATTGAGTGGGTTTAGTTCTTGGAAAGGACAACCGAAGAATGGTGGAGTTACAAAGGGATGTACGGTGTATGGAATGGAATGGAATGGATTGATCTCTGTGGTTTGGCTGGGAAGTACACAGGGACGGAATGAAGATAACATTCCTGATGGAAAAGGCAATATGAAGTACAACTTTGGTTTGATTGCCCAGGAGAATGGATCAAGGGTGTTTTGATTATTGGATCAAGTGATGGTCAAATGGCTGGTGGAGCAACAATAGTTCCAAGAGGGCCAATAGTTCTTTGTGGAGCCGGAGGAACTGTCTTAGGAGGTAGGATGCCGGGAGATGGTATCCCTGCAGGCATGCCTGTAATAGGAGGAGCTGGTATGAGTGTTGTCAGTGGACTTGGAATGATGTCCATCAGTGGCAATGGAGGTATGGGAGGGGAATGCCCATCAACCACATGATGAATCCCTCTCATTCTAACTTTGGCGGCATGATGCCTCCGATGCAGATGGCACAGTGCTGCAAGCCTCATTCCTATGATCCTTCAATGATGAGTGAATAGATTTTGGAAAAAAGATTGCCCTATCATTAAAATGGTCAGAGTTTATGCATAATATTATCTGTATAATATTTTCAAAATGCTACCAAGGTAATATATTTATTTTGGAGTACCAGTTTAACCCCTTTGATTTTTTCAATACACAACATTTATTTTTAATTAGAGCTCTACACGTGCTCAACTCCTAAAGCTGGATTGTTTTGTACTTCAAAGTGTCAATGGGCATCAACAAGGCCTGCATTAACAAGGAATAAGCAGCAGTGGATAATATCTTAAGTATTGAATTAATTGTTTTCTAAGAAGTGCTGTCTAAGGATAGACAATGATTTTGGTGTCTCATGAGGAAAAAATCATGTCACTACATTAGTGCCACATTGGGACTTTCAAATTGGCACTGCATTTACAGTGCAAACGACAATCGAATTTCAAACTACATACTTATGTACCCTCCTCAGTGAAAGTTGGGGCACCCCAAACTGGCACTAGTGACAATTTGTGCCCCAAGGTGGCTCTGGTGCCACAACGGGCGGTGACAATTCAGGGTTTTGGGTCAAAAGTCCAGTTCCAGCACGGGCACCCAGTTCCACGGGCTTGTCAAAATCATGATTTTCGCCCTGCTGGCACGGTGCCACAACGGGCTGCCGCCCAGTTCCAGCACGGGCGAAAATGACGCCCCAGTTCCAGCACGGGCCGTGGACATTTGGTACCCAACATATACAAGTCTGAATTCACTTTGAACAATTACATGTCAGATATCTTTGAACACTGGGGTAGTGGCAATATCCAACCTCTGAGACCCGGCAAGATTGCAAACCCTTCGGGACTATCGAGAGCTTAAGTCCAGCTCACACAGGTCCCTGAGATCACCTCCTAAATTTGCTGCCATTATAGGCATAAAATGAGGTAATGGTTCAATGTCCACCACGTAGAAATTGGTATGTTTTCTACGATGACATTGATGTCATTTAGCAAAAGTGTTGAAAATTGTGAGAAGACCCATGATAATCGCGCACACATGCACGATATTTTTTTATGGTCATTCTTAGTAATAAACTACGGACAGTTAATCCGACAAAAGAACACGATCGATTTTTTGTTCAATCCTGTAGAATCTTGCGTAGGAATAGTATAATTACTCCGTAATGGTTCGAAGTCCCCGTAATGGTTCAAAGTGAATTCAGACTTGTACTAAGAATTACAGCATTTTCTAGAGGAGAGTTTGGCATATAATACTATGTCTAAAGCCATCCTTATCGTACGGACATGAACATGAATTTGAAAATATTTTATATGTTTGCGTTCGCGTTTGCGTTCGCGTTTGCGTTCGCGTTCATGTAAATTACCGTCCTTACGGAGCCCTTTTTCAACATATCACGAAATAGTTCGTGCACAGAAATGGTAATGAGCTTAAATCTCAACCTGAACTTTAAAAGTTCACATTCATTGTGCACGAACTTTTTTACATGTGATCACCATGGCAAACGAATACATCATATCTTGTATGTAACGTAAGATATTGTACCAGAAAGTGCGGGAACTTTTCAAGAATTAAGTAATACAAAAATAAACGAATTCCGATGTAAGAATAAGTTCACGTTCAAGTTGATTGAGGCTATGGTAAGGTAGGGAGATAAGCACGATCATGAACATAGAAAAAAAAGTTCACCTTCACGTTGGGCTTAAACAGAGGAATAGTTTGTTATGACAAGTAGAAAAGAAGCCGAAGTGCCAATAGAAACAATATCATTACTATAGTCTCCTATCGACAAATATCTCATCTAGGCCAATCCAAAAGTTTACAACAACCATGGTGGGAAGAAACAATGACATCGGATGTCCTGAGAATAGGACAATCTGTGTATGCAACGCTTCATTCCTAAAGCAGATGGGAAAAGTTTTACGGTTGACTGCACAGTGCATAATAGTAGTATTCATTTACATGTTAATTTCTTATGAAATTAATTGATATATCAGGCTATGCTACAAACAGTGACAGCTCATTATTGAATTCAGTGCGTGTGCTCAAAAATATGCCTCAGATCCAATGGAGCCATATCATACTTGTACATTAACCATTTCATTCGACAGATACGAAATGATCCTTCATCAACTCTTCATCAATAGAAACCTCTCTTCTATGGTTTCTCTCATGTAATGAGACATGGAATTTTATTGTGCAGTGAGAAACGCTCCGCTGATGGTTGGGAGTAAAGATCCACCACTGCTAGTAAGATGGCATTCACCACTCTAGAAAATCGGTTGTTTATAATGAGAGTAGAGGATTTCTAAATACGAGAATGACCACCAAGTTGTGTTGTAAGGTTGGATGTCAAGAAGCTAGACAGAGAATTCTACAGTGAAATGAATAACTTTTTGATGTAGTGTTGTGTCGTTATTTTATTTTGTGCGCTTTGTTTTAATCTGTCACCAGCAGGTGCTACAGGCAGTTGAATAATTATACGCTAAACTAAACTGCAATAGATCTGGTTACACACTCTTCTAAAGATAGCTGGCACCAGAATTCGTCATTAACAAGAATACTTCGATTCTTGATACGCCGTTTGCCCCTGACCTGTCGATACATGGATTGTATTTGTTTCGCCCTATATTGCTTGATCATCAGCTGATGAGCTTTGCAACGTTGATGGAATAGATCTTTTGAAACTTTCATAATCTCACTGGAACGAAAATTCTCTTTCACTATCCGTTTGACATCTTTCTTCCTTAGATTTGACTCAAAGATCTTCTCATTCGTAGAAATATTGTGGAAAACGAGCTCTTGCTTGAAGGGGCAAACATACATTTTCCAAAAGGATCCCTCTGGGGCAACGTACTTATCAGAGAGACGTCGATACTCGCTCAAATCTTTAATTGCAACTTCCTTTGTTCGCAGCGACTCATCTGACTTTGCCGGCAATTCAAGATGGAAATCGTTAAAAATATCTAAAGCATGGTCTGTGTCCAAGACGACGTTACATGAATCTAATGCTTTCTGAAATGGATCAAAACCTGTCGCGATTGTTGGGAGGCAATGGAAGAACTCGTCGCCACAAATACTTGCACATGCTAAGTGACCATCAAGTATGCTATAGCTAATGACAGATCGAGAACAAACGGAATGGTCAAGCTCTGTTCCTACCATTGAATCCATTGATATCACTCGCTTTACTTCCTTTTCCTTCTTTAGACACAAGTCTGCGAACTCAGCGCTCTTCATCCAAGTATTAATTACTTTTTCGCCGGCCGAAAGAGCTTCTGACTGTTTCAATGCCCACTCGACACCAAAGAAATATTCTAGTTTTCTTATGTCACGCTCGGCCCTTTCTCTTTGTTGGATTCGCTGATGAGAAATGATGTCAGCATCAATTTGCCGCTGGATCGCATTTTTTCTTCGTTGAGCATCAGTATATTGGTCGACCTGTTTTTTTACATTGTTCAAAATGGCAGCTTGATGATCTATAAATTGGTTGCTTTTGTTCATTGGCGACTTTGTGTGAATATCGTGAACAAACTCTTGGATCAGCTCCATCTGGATTGAAGCTTGTCTCTCACTATTCCTCTCATTGATTTCTTGATTAGAAAATTCACGATACAGAAGAAATGCTCTTCGTAGCACATTATTTTCATTCCATGATACTGCCATCTCCTCCTTCCTATTGCATTGAACAAACTCAAGCCAGGTTGCGATCGCGTCTCTCATCAAAGCAGATGCGATGTAACAGCGAACGTATCCCATTCCGCATCGAATCCTTTTCTCGGCGTCAGTTACGAAACATCGCTTTATTTTTACCATCCTCGCGCGACAAATTTTCCACTTGATGAAAGATCTGCGCATAAGCTAGAGTACAAAAAATTAGTTAATAACGGGATGACACGTTAACTAGAGACAGGTAATAGAACTGACCGATTGGTAATAGAGAATCTTTGAAAATGTCTCAAAAAAGGCAGCAAGTCTCGACCAGTGTGTCACGTCTCGCCATGTAGCTGTTACCCTCGCTTTCATTTGATGTTTTACACGTCTGGATAGGTAAGAATCAAGTCTCCATGCAATGAACAGCTTCTGAACTCGCTTCTGCCTAAATTCAATCATCCGCTTGAGGCCAATCTTTTTTGATTGATTGATAAAACACCGTAAGGCAACATCCTGGGATACAATAAAGTCAGATGATGAGTTCATTATTATGGTACACGGGAGAAACAGGTGACTAAATCGAACCTCTTCATTTTGTAGCATTTTCAATCTCTGAATGCGGGATAACTTGCAAAGTAACTGTTGCCTAAAGTTGTGCAATATATTCGGGGATAGAGCTGCAAGCAACAAATCTTTGGTAATGTAACATGGCAAGCAGTTCTTTTGATGTTGTTGAATGCTTTCGTTTAACAATCCCGCAGTAGAAATCCTTTCATCATCAGTCACAGATGCAATGGATATAACTCCGAGGACATCGAGAATTGACCACATATTAATCACACCATTATCCATCGAAAAATCCGCAAGAAGTTTGAACAAAAGTCCGCGAGGGTTATAAAATGCAGAGCCAGCGGAGATTGCAGCTTTATACGTCGCAACGATATATCGAGCGTCAATGTATAATGCCGTTCGAGGAGGATAATCACCCATCAACACGGCAGTGTTTGCACCAGAATTGGGATCTTCACTAAAAGCTCTATGTAGACGTTTACCAAATTGCTCAGCAACATCTTCACCGAGCTCAAGGGCGACAGCCCTACGGAGTGCGCAGACGTCAGTTTTTTGAATATCCGGGATGTGCAGGACAATGTTTCCCAAGGACCCCCCTCCTCTTGTTCCTAAGTGGGATACATTTGTCAGGCCGTGATTGATGATTGATCGCACTGACGGACAATATTTAGTTCATAGCAAAGAGACGCCGATTTACAACCATCAAATTAATGTTAGAGGGAAAATGAACCAACTGTAATTTTACTTTGTTGTGCAAGAAGTAATTGACACACCTAATTCCCATCGATCCAAGCGACGATTACAATATTGGTTTGCGTGTTGTTGTTTCATTGTTACATTTTTCGGTTGCAACCTTTCGCAGGACGAAGACATCACATAATTTGATTTTCGTAAACATGCGGCACGAGTTTTCGCAGTTTTTGTGATCCTAGACTAAAATAATTGCCTTGTATAACAAAGATCATATGATGCCCCTAGCGCACAACAACGGCCCAAATCTCGCATGCGGACTCATCTCCTTAAAATTATCTTCATCGAATTCCGCTATCAAAGATATCCCCTCGTCCTCCACCCTATCACCCTCTCCCCCCGCCCCTGCTGGAATGTAAACTGCCGGATACACCGTCCCTCTAAAGCGGTTTATGGTGCATTCTGGTAGTGGTTCGCCGTTTAACAAGAATTGAATCATTGGCAAATCGGATTGTTGGACTGCGACGCCAATGACGTCGTTGTGTCGAAGGTTTGGGATTGGCCGCATCAGTGCGGTGCCATCGTCGCGGGGGGATGCTTCATCTGTCGAGGTTCAGTATGTTGAGATCGTCAATGACGAGGTTTACAAACACATGAATAAAATCCAAAAAACTGCGTTTACTGTCATACCTCCTTCTTCTTCCACGTTATCTAACAATTTGTAAAAATTTCCATCTTTTCTCGTCGCCACACCGAATTTTATGGCGTACGGGTCACCGTCGCCATTCATTTGCACATCACGCAAATCATCGTCCTCGTCCGGCGGAGGACGAGGAAGTCCAGGTAAATGGACGTGCCATTCCCAGTAGGCTGAGTCTTGTTCTATGGGTATTCTCGCTAGAGCGAGCCCAGATCCCGAAACCTAGTAGGTGACGCAGAAAATGAGAGAACACGAGATGAGTAAACAATGAAATCTTCGCAGCATCGCGCAAAACAAAACGAGAAAAAGTCCCCTAAAACACACCTTGAACCCCTGAATTTGAATCGTCGGCGCCGACATTGCCCTCGACATGCCATGAGTGGGAAGAGGCACGCCGGCGGCACTGTTGCGTGTCATTTCCATGGATTTGTCGTGCCCATCAGGCGAGTTGCTGTGCTTGCCTCCTCGGATGGAGTCGAAGCAGGAGCAACAGCCACCCATTGTTATTTCTTGGCTTTCTTGCAGGAGGAATAAGTAAGCGGTTTGTTTGTTTGTTTGTTGGCTTGGGTTCTGGCGCTGTAGTGCTCGACTATAGGTTCATGGTTTCTTACTGTTTCTCTATGTTTCTATGCTGTTTCTACGACGATGCCTTTCTGTGCCTTTCGTCTACCATACAATACCAGACAACCTTTTGTGGGCAGCTGTGGGCAGCTGTGGGCAGTATGTACCATATTGTAGTATGAGAGTAGCTGAGAGTAGTATGGTATCTTCTGAAGCATTAACAATATTATTTA
>JABMIG010000203.1:107096-284351 GCA_013187285.1 Cyclotella cryptica | reverse complement strand
ATATCTCAAACCTCCACTGTCTGGCCAGCTGGGTATCATGATACCTCTAGGATACATAGTGCTCCTATTGCATATAGCTGTCTTAGTTATACAGTGCCTATACTCCTTTCTCCCACACGTTATTGTATGGTCCCCATCCTAGTCCCCTTAGTATGACGCTTAGTTCTGTTCTGTCACAGTACTTTCACACCCAACCTCGTTCACTTAAACCTCTCATATTCCCTTCGAATTCTCCGGGAGAGTTGCATATCTTTTGGCATGATGGCAACCCTCCTGGCATGGATGGCACACAAATTTGTATCTTCCAAGAGTCAAATAAGGTATGCCTCAGAGGCCACCTGTGATGCTGCAAATGTAGTTGCTTGATAACCTTTATCACTGCGGAAATCCTGCGTAAATTCCCTTAAAAAGTGCTGGATTGGTAATTTATTCTCCAAAGAAACTGGTGTGAATTGGTGATGGGATATTCTCATCTTTTCAACCAGCACTAGGATTGCTTCAACTGTCAAAAACAAGAACAAAATGAATTTGACCTGTCAAGTTTGCAAGCTTCATCCATTTACGATCCCCCTCGAGAGGGTACGCAGTATGTTCATGTCCGCTGCAGGGGATGTAAAACAGGTTTCCTCCACTGAGCTGGCTGTGAGTTACACGTTGATCTCAGAAATAGAACATTTGTGAGATTTGGACATAATCTGGCCTCTCATATGAGACAACATTTTAAGGTTGCACAAAGACACACAGCTGAGTTCTGTTTACACTTGTTACGAGATAGTGGACCCATGTTGTTCCGTCTACGATTTTTTGTGGATGCTTCATAGAAATCCCTCATCTAGTAGAACTTGCTGGACTAGGCCCAACAAAGTATCTTTGATGTACGGACTCGTGATTGAGGAAGTTTCAGTCATGAACTACCGGTGCCACCCGTACACTCTGGGGGTAATTTTGTGTAAAAACTTAGCGTGATAAATGAAAATACGGCTTAAGTAATGTCTAAAAATCCGGTAACCCACCCATACACTCTTGAAATTCCAGTAACCTCCCCGTACACTCTGACATTTTGCGAGTATACCAGGAGGTTACCGGTGTTTTTTGTTTGCAGTGGTGGAACCAAATCAGAAAGACTGAATATACGAAGAGTTACACCTTTTTTTAACAACCAAACTTAAAACCGTATAAAATGTCAGTTTCAAAACGACAACAACGGACTCTCCCTCTTCAAACAACACTTACTCGTTACACATGTTTAACAAACTCTTTAGTTCGTTATTGTTACTCTCATGAGAACCCATTTTTTTCACCTTAAAACACTTAGGTTTTTTTGGTTCCTTTTTTACCTGATACTCCATTCGTGGGGGCAAGTGACATAGGCCAAGAATCAGCCGTTTTTGTACCCCTGGGTACAAAACCTAAATAGAGCAGGAATCAGCCTTTTTTGCACCCTTGGGTACAAAACCTAAATGAAGCATTCTCAGGACCCCAAGTAGGAGAGTCCACCTCCCGACGGCATGGACTCCCCAACATGGAAGTTCAGAACCCCAAATAAGAGAACACTCTTTTGGAAGATCTGAACATCTTTCAAAAGGGTATAGACATACCATATTGTGTAGAAGTCTACACAATGTTCACTTGCATCGTTTGGACTGGAGTGCAGTTCCACTGCCTTTCCAGCCTCACAATAGTACAAAATAAAGCTCATAAAATCAAATCTTCGACACCTGTCGAAACTACCTATAATTTTCGCGTGATATTTTTTTACAACAAAACGGCTCAGGTCATGCGGTAAGCATGTCTTACCTTAACTTGGTACCAAATTGACAAGTTTTACAAGTGGCAACCTGGAAGTGTTGGCACAGAAAGGTCTGTAGTGAGTAAAAAAGACAAGACTTCATGTTTGAGTATAACATCAAACATAATTATGCAAAGAACGTACTGGAAAATGTAATGTACATCTTTGCGTCCAACAAATGAATGTCATTTTTGGAATGTATGTATGTACATCCAACAATGTCTTGGATGAATAAACATCCAGTAGACCATTTTCATCTACTGCCAATACCTTTTATAACACCAACCACCACATGCCATATAAGGATTGAAGTGACCAAAATGTTTACAGGCCATGAGTTGGGATCATAAGCAAAGGATTTTTCACTACAGACATTATATTGGGGTCATTGCTTACGAACTTATATGACCATTGAAAATATCCGATGTATATTCATCCAATAAAAGTGGTTGCTTTCCATTGCGATTTACCTTATAGTTCCAACATAAAATCCACAAACATATTTCATGCACTGCCTATTTCTCACAAGACATGTACACATCATTGTCAATTGTTTGACTGATTTTTTAACCTCTTGACATTGAATGATAAACTCGTTTGTTAAGTGCATCAAAATGTATCACCAAGTGAGAACGTATCTCGAAGTGAAGAGAACAGGAATACAGAGATTATCATTTTTTGGAAGAAATAAGTGCAAATTTGTTGGATCTTCAATGACATCATGTACATTATTCCAAAAAAGACAATAATAACATCAAACAATAATGTAGGTTGCAAGAAATCATGAAAGTCGCTCAAGATCATCAAGATGAGCACCATTCTTATGGTTGGATGAGGGACTGATTGTAACAGTCAATGTGCAGCTGGGTCAATGGTGGTATTATATATTCTTGACAAACCAACAGTAATGGGATTTGGATTTCAGCAAATTTGTTATTTTTCACAAAAGGGTAGCATTTTGATAAAAATACTGCAAGTTCTCTAGAGATATGTTGAAATGAAATGCGTGTTTTATTTGTAAACATTCAAACTTGTAAAATATATTTTCTTAGAAATATCTGCCAGTTTTTGTGTCAACTGGTTGTAAAAAATCTTTCCTGAACATGTCATGAAGAATGTGATTTTGCTGCCTCTCCATCACTTCCATCCATCACAATATCCTTGTGTGTGTCCATTGTGACCAATGCACTGACTTCTCACTGTATTATCGTGAATGCTTCCTGCTGATGCAGCCAGAATGAATAGGTGCCCTAGCCATTCATTGTTTCTCTCACTAATTTATTTTGATGCCCTCAAGTTGTGAGTGTCTATGGATTGGCAATTGCATTGGTCAAGATGGCACAGATCTCCTACAGAGGATCACCTCCAATGATTCCACTGCTACCACATCATAAGTTGAACGAGGTCTTTTTGATCAGAAAAGGCACAAGTTGGTCTTCTTTCCCAGTAGAGTTTTTTTCTTTGGAGGAGAACTCTGTCAATGCCAGATGAGGTCACAAGATGCATGTTCACATTCATCAGTCATGGTACATGGTGATTAATATTTTCTTGGATAAAAATGATGATAGTGAACGTTCCTTTATATTGTCAGTTTGTTAGTTGGTTCTGTGCAGCACTATTAGCCATTGACAGGTCAAAGAGGAAACACAATCATAGGACAGCAAGTGACAAGCAAGCAACAGGAATTATATCACAGACCCCTTACTTGTTGTTTGATGTTGAAGCAAATCTTTCTACAACCTTGTGACAACTCTGATATTCAAGTGTAGGATAGAACAGAATGTTAGCATTTTCTGTGATCTAAAGTGAATATGACAGTTCATGCCGGGAAAAAAGTACCATATTGTATTGTACCTATTATGTATGTAAGGTTACAAATGATATGTTTTAAGCTGTCGTTCTTCACGTTATATGTTATGTACTTCCTGTAACTGGAGTTGAGGGAAAAGAGCCTCTGTTATGGCAACTAAATTTAAACTGGCTTATTTTAATGAAGAATATGGTACTTGACTGTAATTGTAGGTATCATAGTTTGACCTCCACAAAACAACTGGTACCTACCTCACGCAGTATGAGGATGGGCAGGGGTGAAAGGAGATTTGATTGGCAGACGAAGGAATAAAACAAAACCTTTACAGGTATGGTACCAATGAGAGGTGCCGTAGTTGTATTTGTTATCGAATTAATTATCCCAACATGTTTCCGTTCAATGGCTTTCTCTGGATAAGTAAGCCATTTTTCAAGAGTAAGCCGTTCTGAGCAAAACAAGCATACTCTTGAGAAAACTGCTTACTTTTGAAAATATGCCATTTTATGAAGAGTAAGCCATTTCAGGCTTAAAAGGCTTTCTCTTCAGAAAATGGCACACTTTCAAGCTTTCTTGTAAAAATATTGATTCCTATGTCATTAGGCTTAATCTTATCAGAAAGACTTACTTCAAGACTAAGCCATTTTTCTAAAGTGAGCCGTTTTTGATTGACACGATTTACTCTTGGGAAATGGCTTACTCTAAAGATTAAGCCATTTCCCAAGAGTAAGCCTCTTGGCTTAACGCCAATTGGAACACTAGTCCAGATCTGGACTAACAATAATTGTTAGTCCAGATCGGGACTAGCAATTTTGACATTTGCAGAATTGCATAGAAGGAGGCCTCTGTAGCATCCCTTGACAAGCTAGAATGATTCCTTGCAAAAAATTACCCCAGAAGACATAACACAACCCACCATGTGCGTCGCAGGTAGTTTGTAGTAGCCGCCACAAAAAATTACTACACGCCCCATGCTTTCGCCCATGTTATTGGTATTTTTGGCCATGATGCATGATCCGATCGAAACATGACTCAAATTGAAATGGGGGGAAACAAGAAGGAATTTGAGAGTTCTTGGAAAGATGTACGTTCGGGCGCCATAAAACCAAGATAAAACCAATTACTAGTCCACTTCGAACTGGACTAGAAACAGTAACTAGGCCAGAACTGGACCAGCAATTTAGATAATAAAATTCTGTTCTGATTGGTGTGTTTATAAGCTTCACTATGGGAATCGGTACTTTCTGGTTTCTGGGACTCCCGCATGAAACGAACAGAACCTCGACTTCTAACCAACTAGGTATAGGTACGAGATATTCTTATGCCTGAGATGATATCCCCATCCTTTTCGTACGGTGCAATAATTGCACCATAACTAGCTTTCTTCATGTTAATCCTTATAGTGCAATTATTGCACCATAAGGAGGAAGATTCCTATGTGACTCACGTAGAAATGAGAAAAAACTCATTTGCCCCCAAAAGGCAATGGAGGCTTGGCATCAGTATTTGGAGGGAAGTTACCTGAGCCAATTTTAAATGATAACACGTGAATGCTAGGCATATATAATGCTTATGGTGCAATCATTGCACCATAAGATAATGAGGAATTTGATCAAAGTGTATGGTGCAATTATTGCACCGTAGCTAGGTAGGGGTGGGGATATGGTACCGCACCATTTGGTACAGCATACACAAGAATTCCAAAAAGGCAACTCTAATTACGATACCTCCCGGACCACAACCCTGCTCAGAGTTGGTCTAAAAGAGATAAAAAAATTATGAAATCTAAGCTAAAAACAAAATACTGTTAACGATATTGAGCAATGAAGATGTTAACTGCACAAAGTTACCTTACCTGAGCCTGTATCATAAGTCTGCCCAATGCTGTGTTGTTGCCATAATGGGTGTCGTAGACTTTCCAGTGACAAACATGAAACATATTTATGCTCATTATGTCAACCAGACGAAAGATGTGTAAACAGGGTACTCCACACCAATCATAAATCCCACAATCACACCAGAGGAAAGTCAGACTATTAGCAAACTTACGAAGGATCTTATGTACTCTCAAGAACCTTGGGAGAGCAGACATTGGCCATTGACCTTGTGTCAAATCGGAAGTCATAGCAGTATCGAAACACCAACACAACCATTCATTTGGCCCCATTTTACATAACTTGTACGATGTTCTGTTGTCATAGCTTTCATCTGCAATGGCTTGGATTTTTGCGATGATAATAGATTTGGTAGGCACTCTGGATGATTGGTTTACTTGAGTTTAAGATCGGAGTGTGGCATCTTTCTATTGGTGGATAGATCTGTTGGTGTTTTTGGTGATCTTCTCTATACCACGGTGAATGTCCATGTTAGCGTTTACGCCCAGTATCTGTTTCACAATGCTGTTCTGTGATTCGACAGGAGATGTTGTTTCTGAATCCATACAGTTAGTGGAGTAAAGGCAAATGTGATTACCAAGATATTTCTCCTTGTCAACCAATGATTCAGCAAAAGAGAGGATTGCCGCTACACAGGTGGGTCCAAGGTCTGCAAGTGTCTGGTCATCTCTCAAAAAACCGCGAAGCTCCTTGCAGGATTGTTGGTACTCGACAATTTTTCGTGCTCATTGCATTGTCTTGTTATCCAATGCAGTACTACTGTGCCTGTAACCATTAGGGTGGGAAATGGAAGAGTGAGTACAAAACCACATCAAATGCGTTGGAATAGTTGTAGCGTTGTATGACTACACGGCATACAAAAATTAACGTATCAAATGCGGTGTTACCAATGGACACCGCACAAACGACGATCTTGCTTTGAACAATGATAACCGTATGATAAGCGGTGACAAGAACCCCGCATATCATGCGGTGGCAATCAAACAACATACTACCGTATGAATAACGGTGGAAGCAACACGCAAAACATGCGGTGGTAAAATGGATGACGGATGTACCATAATGTCTACCCATATCAGATAGAAGAACACCTTCCTTCGGTAAGATGGGTCGTATGTGTTCTTTGAAATATTTCTAGATAGCATGAAAAGTGCAAAGCACTATTCTACTGTTTTTGTATTCTAGCACATGGTTTCAAAAGTCCGGTATTCCAAAGCATCTTTGTCTGTCAGTGCAAGTCGGTTCCTTTGAATTGTTTCCGATCCATATAAGAATGGAAATACATCCTTGAATATATATCGGTACACCCAAGCTTCCCTATTGAAACAGAAACAATCAGTAAAAGTGCTCAACGTAAGGGTTATGATATACTAGGATTAAAGAAACATACCTGAAGGAATCGCTGTCATGTTCGAGAGGTGACACTTGCCAGAAGGAGTGCAAATGACAGAGAAGAAGAACTCTTGTTTCTGCTTGTTAACACGGGCCGTGCAGTCCATAAAGAATACCTCCGGATATTTCATAGTTTCTCAAATCATTTCGTCTGAGGCGAAGTAGATCATGAGGACAAGTTTCTTGTTGTCGCCAAACGTAAGTTCTTTACGTAGGTCAGAGATTTCTGCCTGTATAACAGCATCCAAAGTTTTGGTGGAGCACCGGCGGCCACGTGGTCGTGAAATAGCACAAATTCCAACCTTCAGATCATAGTATACTATACGACAAGATATTTTGTTTCTTGATTGCATTTGGTAGGAATTTCAAGAAAGTCAGTAGTTATCACACAATTAAGAGAATAACACGGTGTCGAATGACTTACCTGTTCAAAAATTCCGTTGCCTTTTCAGCGGAAGACATCGTATGGTCAATCCCCAACTCTTTTTGGTGCAACAGCTCACACGTCTGAACCAAGTTATGAACTGTTGCTGACTGGTAGGTGCCATCTGCGTCGTCCAACATCTCAAGTAGAACCGCGAGCTGGGTTGGACGGACTCCAACAGCAGACATACGCTTGATCAAAAGCTTGGATTGATCGCTGATATACCTGATGCCTTTTAGTTTTGCTTCGGGCGTATACGCGGGATGTCCATTGTGTGTGAGACAGGTGGTTTTGTAATCCAGATAATAATACCTATTGGGCCATAGAAAAAATTCAATGTGACACTTGCAACGATCTCTTTCATCGGTCTTACGAATTGAATGAACGCAACGGTTTGACGGCTGATTATCGGAGTACTGTGACACGGTAGATGTTGTTGAACATTTAATCGCTTTTGTTTCCTGTTTCCCTGCCATTGCATCAAGTGATGATTCAAGCCTCATGCTCATTCTTTTAAGATGCTCAGGCTTTACCCCATCCTGGGAAAAGTTTTTGTTGTCGAACGTGTGTGTGTCTTTTTGTTTCTTCTCTTGTAGGCGGGTGTGGGAACACCAAAGTATGAGGCGATTGTTCCTAGATCCACGGACAAAAGAAAACTTGGAACCGTGGAGGGAGTTTTGAATCATGAGCTCTAGGGCCTGAAATGAATCCTTGCCTTTAAACATTGTTTGGTCAAATCTATAGACGGAGCGATTGGGATACAACTGTGGTTGATTCTTGGCGTTGTCAGGAGTTCGGGGAGCTACTTTTGTTGGGGCACATGACAGGTCGACAGTTCCACCGGAATCATCAACGATGAATTGTTGTGTCCATTGCTGACAGTCTTTGACCTAAGCCGGAAGTAATCGAAAAGTAGTTGTAGATAAACGAAGTAGAAAAGATGTTTCAGTTGTCTGAAGATTTAATTTATGAGCTAAAAAACTGATTGAAAATGAGGACTGCCTCATGGTAGTCCTCTCTAGTTTATCATGCATTTCGCATGTAATTCGAGGATGTTTGGTTTTGATGCATCCTATTGGATTCATGCATGCCAAACTGGGTGTACATGCACCTGGGTTGGGCTGTACATGCATTCTTGCATGCCAACCTGAATCCAGTGGAATCTGGAATGGGCTGTATATTTAATCCTACCAATGAGTCCCCCAGGACTCAGTGGTCTCTAGTAATAAGCCCTGCAGGACTTAATAGTCTTGTTAATGAGTCCTGCTTCTATTTGGTGGGATCCTACCCTTAGTTAGTAGAAATCCTATTTGTCTTTGTACCCATGGGACCTGTTCTTGGGCCCAGGAAGGGTCAGGAGTACCAGTAGGTATCCTTGGCTCATGTCACTCGCCCCCACGAATGGAGCGATAAGGTGTCAATGCTCACGAAAAAGAAAAACTTTCGAGGAAAAAAAAGAAAACCGCGAGGAGGAAAAAAAGATGGTGTAGCAATGACGGCGTAAGTCTTGATAGGAGAAAGGGGTAAGGTACAAGTCGTGTTTAGTTTATTCAAAATATGGTGTAACTCTCCTAATGTTAAGTCGCTCGGACTTAGTTCCGCGTTGAACCCTTATTGTGCCATTTGTATGAACTGACGTGATAGTCCAAGGATCACTTTCATACCGGCTTTCTGTTTTGCGGAGGATACCGTCTTTTCGCAGCAGTACTTTGTCACCGGGTTGGTAGTCCCAGTCTATGCGAGAGGCATTCTCCCGTCTTGTGTTACGGTCAGTTTGCTGTTGTCTATATTCCCCTATTTTCGACCAGTCAGCAATGTAGGGGACGTCAAACAACATGTCCCTTCCAAAGATAGCTGCACCTGGTGAAGTTTTTAGTACTGTGTGATAGGTAGAGCGAACGGCCCATGCGGCATTTGTGAGAAAGTCAGCAATGTCACTCTCGCTGATGGTGTCGGCCATATCCAATTCAGCTGTGCGGAGCATCGCCATGATTGTTTGATGCACCCGCCGAGTATTGTGTTCGCTTGTGGGTTTTGACACTGGTTGGCTTACGCTTCAGACCATATGACTCACAGAGGGTCTCAAGTGAAGTTTAAATTCACTTCCATTGTCGTAGATAATTTATTGACTACGTGGGTAACGGCTAAACCAGGTCCTATTGACTAAATTTCCTACTGTGGCTGACGTTTTGTCAAAGTAGGGTTGGTGTTCTTGGACATGTGTGTCTTTGCCCTTGTGCCCCTTTGTACCCGTGGGAATATCAAGCCTCGGGAGCTGTGATACCGGCAATTCTACAATTTTGAACCAGCTTGTTGCAGGATCGATCATTGTGACGCACATGAAGTCAATTTGTGTCTTGTCCTTGCCCTTGAGGGTGTACGGTCCTATGAGGTCCACACATAGAGCCTCCCAGGGGTTGGTCATGGCAAGTTTTGTTGGCAGTTTCCCGTATTTTGTCTGCCTGCGTTTGTTCACCTGGCAACTGTGACACTTTTTGACGTGTGATTGGACTGTCGTTCTTAGACCTTTCCAATACATCGACAGACGAAGAGTTTCTTCGAGACGTTTAGTCCCGGGGTGCTGTAGGTAGTGGTGAAACCAAGCTACCGCACGGTGTTGGAGGCTTGTTGGAATAACCATTTTGCCCTCCTTGCAGAGTACCTTAATATTCTCAACTAATTGAGTTGAGTAGCCTTTGTTTAGTAGGCTTTCATCTTCTTGTTGTGCCTCCACTATCTCTCTGGTTGTGAGGGGATAGATGGAGTCCTCTTCGTTGCGATTAGCAAACACCTGGTTCATGGATTCCTGGGTGGATGCTGGGGATGATTCTGGCTGTGAGGTGTTGTGGTAGCACCAACACTGGGCAAAGTCATCCAGGTTGACCTGTCATCTGTGACGGGTCCATAGTCCAGTCGTGAGATGGCGTCCGCAACGGTGTTGTGGATGCCTTTGATATACACGATGGTGGGGCCATCTTCTTCTAAGAGTAATCTCCAGCGGTACACTCGATCAGAGGTCAGACCTAGAGCATCCTGCATTAGATTTTTGTGGTCAGTGTAGACCGTAATTTGTTGTCCCCAAAGCATGCCTTTGAACTCTTTTAGTGTTTCTACTATGGCCAGTAGTTCTTGTTCGGTCACACTATACTTTTGCTGCGTCTGACTCAGTTTCCTACTGAAGAATGCCAGCGGCCTGTTGTTTTGAGTAATCACAGCGCCCAATTGAAATTTTGAACTATCTGTGTAAATCTCAAATCCCTGGGAATAGTCAGGGTAGGCCAAGGTAACATCGCAGCGATAGTTGCCTTTACAGTGTCGAATGCTTGCTGATGGATGTCATCCCAATGCCACGGCTTTTTTTGGTTTTGTTAGCCCTTGTGACTTTGGTGTGTCCACATTCACCAACTAAGTTGGTTAATGGTGCAAGTATTTCACTGCGTCTCGCCCAAATGTCTCTGTAGTACTGGACCATGCCTAGAAACCTACGGAGCTGTTTAACATTTTGAGGCGGTGTTAATGCGAGGATTGCCTGTACCTTTTTTGGCTGTGGTTCTATACCATCTCTGGATAGCACGTATCCTAGGTATTCTGTCTCCATGGCACAGAAAGACGACTTGCGCGCATTGACGGTCAAGCCTGCATCTCGCAACCTAATAAAGACCCTTCTAAGTTTAGTAAGGTGATCTTCTAGGTTTCCCTGGCTGATGCATAGTAAATCATCAAGATAAGTTTGGACGAACTCAAGGGTCGCCATTAGCTCAGACATCTTAGCCTGGAAGATGTCGGGAGAACATGCAACGCCCATTGGTAACCGCAGGTAAGAGTACTTACCCCACGGAAAGATAATGGTGCATATTTTGGACGCATCTGGATCCAATCTAATGGTATAATAGCCCATATTTAGGTCAAGGGCTGTGGCATATGTAAAGCCTTCGAGTTCTTGTAGAACAGTGCTGATTTTGGGAATAGGAAACGGTTTTCTCACTATCCGTTTATTTACTTCCCTAAAATCGCTGACAACCCATACGGTGTTGTCTTTCTTGGGTATGATGAATGTGGGTGATGCCCACTCAGAATCATCTTGCCATTTGAGTACCCCTAAGTCACATAGTCGTTGTACCTCTCTTTTGTTATTTCTATGTGCTTCTTGGGTATGGGAAGGCCTGCCATGGTATGGCTGTGCTCCTTCCTTTAACTGGAGGGAGACCGGCTTACAATCCCAGTCACCTAGTTTCCCACTAAATAACTCCTCAAACTCTTGTAGGAGCTCCAGTAACCTTGCTTGTTCTGGGCCACTTAGGTGAGTGCAGTTGTCTCTGACAATTGCCCTGAGATCCGCTTTTCATACTTAGCGTCTAGTATTTTTATGAGGCATTTTGTTGCCTCCAGAGTGCTCTGTGGTTCCTTGGATGTCTCTTGGTAGATGCTATTGTTCATAGTCCAAGCTTTTTCCACAGTAGCTCTTGTCTTTAATTTGTTGATGTCTCTCATTGGCAGTGAGATGTCATCTACTGTGATTTCCTTTGTCCGAAAGTCTAGGACAATTCCTAACTCCTTCAAGGTATTACTACCAAGAATGAGGTCAAACCCTGGTTTGGTCATGTCATCTTCCTTGTATTCTACAATGTCAGGTTGTAGGAGATACTCCTTGGAATTGGAGTACTCAAAGAATTTGACTCTGATCTTACCTCTTCCAGTTGTCTGGAAGCTCCCATTTGACGTATGCCAAGACTTTGGCACCTGCCTAGTCAGGTAGGGAAAAGGCTTGTCTTTTCCTTTTGGAAGGAAAATAAGGTCTCCATCAGACCCAGAGTCCAGTAGGACTTTAATTTTGTTACTGGGGCGACTCCGCAGAGGTTGTTTGTAGGCTCTGCCGGATTGACTTTCAGTCGCTGGTTCCATTATGGCAACTAACGCCGTGACACCGAGGCGATCCTTGGTGTTTGTTGTAATCACTTCCTGTTTGTGATTAATATTGTAATTTACACTGGGCATGTTCACATTAGCCTCAGTATGTTGAGTTTTATTACTGACAACTTTTTTGTTGTAAGATTTTTTTAAGTTGGATGATGTCGTTGACTTCATTTTATTTTGAATTTTTAATTCGGGATTTTTTGTTTTGGAACAAGATTTTTTTGATATCTTGGTTTTCGTGACAGCTGATTTAATTGATTTTGGATTTTGACTTTTATTAGTCAGGATAGCTTTACTCGGACTGGGGGTAGTGTAGCTGTCAATTGCAGTATTTAATTTACGTTTCTTACATCTACGTAATTCCCCAGTGCTATCCGACCCGCACCTTCTCGAACTGTCGTCGGAGTCGCTGTCACTTTCCGAGTCATTAGCGCGACGTTTCTTGCGCTTACTAGACTTTTTGCGGAGAGCTTTCTTCAACTCCGCCCGGACAATCTGGGCGAAGTTAGTGCCCTCCGGTTTCTTTCTTTTGAACCGGGCTTACCTGCGCCCCCATTTTTCTTGATAGGAGTACCGTCCTTGTTATAGCGACGGCAGTCACGCGTATTGTCACTTTTGTGCAGCCCCCCATGTTTCTTGCATAGCACACAGTGCTTTTCGGTCCAGCCCACCTTCTTGGGCTTCTTGGGGATGCGGGAGTCCATCGACTCCATCTTCCGCTTTGTATCAGCCCCATTTGCCTTGGTCGTGCTAGCGGGCTTGTTATCGAGTTCTGCATTGTTCTCGATATTCTCTAGGACCAATAGTAGGGCCCTAGTACTGACCGGAGTGGTATTCTCTGTGAGGTCATACTGGGTTTGCCACTTGGCTGGACACATGCGCAATAGATGAGTCGCAAGGTCAGCGTCATCAAGAGGCAATACCTTCTTGGTCGCCTGATTAGCCTTCGGGCTGTAATACAGGCAGGGCAATGTCTCGAGGTAGCTGTTGAGCTGTTCAACTCGGACAAAAAACTGACGAATCGAAACCCTGTTGGGCTTTTTTAGCGTATTCGTGATGTAATACTTGAGGGCCTCGCCCGCGTCATGATGGAACACCTGCAGTAGGTGAAACGTGACGCACTCGTGAAACGAGTTCCAAGTCTTCGTGGGAGTCTCCGTGTGCGGTACTCCCTTGATGTCTTCCCAAGGAGCTTTAGTCACTTGGGCCTTGATAATCTTCTCCCAAGGCTGACGTGCCTCGTCGGAGAGGAGGTTTCCATAAAGCTCGAAGGGCTTCGCTCCAGCAGTTGCGACGGCGAGCCGGATCTTCTAGAGCTTTCAAGACCTTGTCATACGTGGCCTTGGCTTCTACTAGGGCAGGTGAAGCAGCCTCGGTAGTCGCACGGGCCTCTTGTTTATTGCCCTTCTTCTTCTTTTCAGCATTACGTACCGTGACGTAATCCTGCTTGGCTAGTTCAGCCTCGATCTTGGCTGTTTCAACAGCCTTCTCGGCGAAGTCCGTGTCAAGCCCCATTTGCTTGCATGCGTGAATCGCGGACCGTACATGCAGTAGAAACTGCTCGGGAGTCCCGGACGCCCATACTGCCACCTTCAACTTGTTTCCCGTGTTGGGGAGAGTCAGCTTGAAATAGGTGGTCTTTTTGTCCTTCGCGAGGGCATCCTGCACGGATCCTGCTCAGGAATGTAACGTATGGGGGAGTTCTTCCCTCCAACGCCACGTTCGCACTCTACCCACTTAAGCCCTTCGGGAATCGCTTTCACGGAGGACATGGCTCGTAGTTTTTCACCTAGGCTAGTGCCTAAGAAGAGCTTCTTGTAGGAACTCCTTGGTGGACTAAGAAAAAAATCGTTCGCACGGTGACGTGCAATGAACGTAGTACTCTGCGTGGTAGACCTTGCTTTTGTTCAACCGCCTGTGGGTCGTCGGGATGAGCCTTTGTGTGGTTGAGATGCGAGCAACTTACTGAGTTCGCTATCGCACGATAGTGACCTAAGCCGGAAGTAATCGAAAAGTAGTTGTAGATAAACGAAGTAGAAAAGATGTTTCAGTTGTCTGAAGATTTAATTTATGAGCTAAAAAACTGATTGAAAATGAGGACTGCCTCATGGTAGTCCTCTCTAGTTTATCATGCATTTTGCATGTAATTCGAGGATGTTAGATTTTGATGCATCCTATTGGATTCATGCATGCCAAACTGGGTGTACATGCACCTGGGTTGGGCTGTACATGCATTCTTGCATGCCAACCTGAATCCAGTGGAATCTGGAATGGGCTGTATATTTAATCCTACCAATGAGTCCCCCAGGACTCAGTGGTCTCTAGTAATAAGCCCTGCAGGACTTAATAGTCTTGTTAATGAGTCCTGCTTCTATTTGGTGGGATCCTACCCTTAGTTAGTAGAAATCCTATTTGTCTTTGTACCCATGGGACCTGTTCTTGGGCCCAGGAAGGGTCAGGAGTACCAGTAGGTATCCTTGGCTCATGTCAGTCTTTGACCGCCTGTAGAATGAAGGTTTCCAGTGATGGATCCATTTTAGACTAACAACACATGACAATATAAGGGGATGACGAATGCAGAGTTATCGTTAGATACATAATAGATAGATGACTGTATGATGGGCGTTGAAAATTCAACACTCACACTATGATATACAGCGGTAGAAGTGTATGGTTTACAACGTAAGATGTGCGGTGGAAGATGGTTTCGCTAGCACCGTATGAAATGTGTTACAAGTGCAAGGGCCATCGTATGCAATTCTAACAACCGTATAAGGTGCGTTGGAAGATTGTTTCGTTAGCACCGTATGATATGCGTTCTAGGTGCAAGATACATCGTTTAATACTGTCACCGTACTATGATTGGTGGAATATGGATTTGCACCATATGATATGCATTCTAGAAAGCGGCACCGTATGAAGTGTAGTGGAAGTGGTGTGAAGTGATTGCGATGGATGCGATGAAGTGCGTAGGGAATTGAACTCCTGTGGGCAGGATGAATGCGTTGAAATGAGAAGTTGACTGGAAGAATAGCAGCAAGGACAACTGATGTAATCCCCAATAAGGGAGTACAGGAGAGTAAACCAGTTGTGTGAAAAATCGCGAGAAACGACTTGCGTGAAAAATCGAGAGAAGACGACATACATGGACAAAGAACAGCGGCAAAGTTAGACAATGTCACCTACAACTGAGAGATGTGAGTCTTTTGAGTCTTTCATGCCACATTGGAATGCATCGGTAAACTTATCATGGATGGTCCTTCGAACGGGAGAAGATGCTGGGAAATTGCCACGGATGGCAGTTTATTCCCTTTGTTTCTGAGATTGGGGTGGCGGTGGCAATGACCGAAGGGGGAGGGGGGAGGAATAAAGAATGGGACAGTACCAGTCAGAAATTATAATGAATCACTAAAATGTCAGTTATGTTGGCAATATTGGACTAGTAATTGTGACAGCAGAACATGCACCTATAGGGCATGTCTGACATTGCAAATCCCTTGGGGACCTCTCCATGGAGCTTATGCCCATTTCCTGTAACCTCAATCTGTTTGGAAGGTGTCGTCACTTTGGATCTCTTCAATGCCATATCTGACATAATGATTCATAATAGTTCCTGGTAGAATCTGGTACGTTTACTATGTAGAAAAATAAGTCAGTTATTTTTTACCGTCTGGCACAACGCATCAAACCTCATCAATGCAGCAATAACAGTGTTCTGCACTTCTTGTTCGTGAACGAGCAACAGAGCTCTTTCACCTTTCAATTCAAATGAAGGAGAAAATGCTACCATACATGTCAAGGAATAATCACGTCACACTGCCGAAGCCAAATCATCACAACATTCTCTCAGCTCGGCCTCGTAGCTTGAAAGGAATCATGGTGTTCTGGACCATGAAACGAGCATTTCGGTTCCCATTCTATGCATAACGGAGCAATTTTGTAGCAAATCATGCCACAACACACAGCCAGCAAAGGCATCTCCACATCGTCATCTCCGCAAGCTCCGCCTCATTGTTTGGGTACAACTTCGACAAAAAAGTAAAGGGTAATTGAGAGATCAACCAAGGTATGTAAACATGAATCCATTAATTGTATTACATCTCTGCAAATGTTCCATTCAACCCATTTTCGTCATCCTCATCATAATGATTAAACCCAGCCATTTCCAACAATGCCTCTGCCACATCATTTTGATTTAATCCATCACCCTGGTCTCCAACATCTTCATCCTCACTCTGGCAAGGAGATGAGTTTGGGGATGGACATGTAGTCTACTCTTTACACAGCTGCCTCCTTTTGGTGAGCCCCTTTGGCATTGCTCCACCCGTCTTCAACTTTTTATACAGTAGATAAACAGTGCATTCTTTGGCATTACAATTTGCAAAGAGTAATATCCATGTCATATTTTTTTCTTATGGCCATGACTCTACTGAATAGTTTGCTTGCCTTGGCCTTCCTTTTTGTCATTTGCTCCTCCTCCTTTTCTTCATTTTCAATCTTACGCTGGCAGAATGGCTCGAGCAACCTAGGATCATCAAGACTTCGGACAGCATTTTTGGCAAGTATATCAGAAGTGAGTCTCTGTGATTTTTAATATTTTCAGAAATTGCATCACTTGTTAACTTTCTCTTCTCTGCTGCCTTCTTTGCTCCGTTGTATCGACTCCTTTTGCGCAGGAGACGGTCCAAGACAGAACCTGCTAAACCTTCCTCAACATTTAACACTATTTCTTTCTTCTTAGGGACCAGCGATGGATGTTATAACAACTTTCTGTTTGGTGGGAACCACCCACGTTCTGCTGTTGCCTTGCGGTTGTTTGTTTTGTTGCCATAGGCGTTGAAAAATATCCGGTTCATTATGGGCATAACATCTTCTGGGCGAATGGCTCGTGGTAAGCCATACTCACTCTTCCATACTAGCAACTTTGCCTTTTCACGATACCATTCTGATTTTACAAAACCGTTTTGTTCTGACGCATTGCCTACTTGCCAAAGAGTTGTGGCATAAGGTACACCAAGGCATACTTTCCATTTGTGTCCTTTTCCGTTTATGTACTCGACAAACTGAGGATCCAGACGGCTCTGATGACTGTCAACAATACGCATTGGGAGTGGGCCATCATGCAAACATGGGAACAAGTCTATGCTATCGAAGTACTCCAACACTTTGACTAGAATCTTTCCAGTGATCCCACCACTTTCTGATGCAAAGGTGAGACAACCCACAATTTTGCCACGATATTTGCACTTTGGCCCACCAGGGTAATACTTCCCTTCACCAACATTCCAATCTAACGCAATCTCCTTCCCATCCTGACTCAAAACTGGTTGCACACTGTGGTCAATGCCTGTTGCCCATGCTGCAGGTACACCTGCTTGCTTACTCTGGAAGATAATGACACAACAAACAGCCTCACCAGCTGCAGAAGTAAATGGGAGGAGGGTGAATTTGTGATCTGTCATGCTTGCAATAATCTGGGGAACTGTGCCACTCTTAACAACAAACTTCTGTCCCCCTACTTGGCCGTCCTTCTTCTGTGAGGTGGAGAAGCCGCTTTCATCAGCAAACATGATGTAGGATGGGTGGATTATCTGAATGTTCTGCTTCAAGCCAAACCAACCATCCTCGTCCATGGAACTGCCATGTATGTCAGGGAAGGTATGTGTAACTAACTCAATTGCTATCTTTGCATCTACCGTCTCATCATAAATAACATCGTACATCTGTTTGATATTTGCCAGGGTTGTCCAGTCATGGCGGTTGAGAGCAAATCTCTCTCCACGCTTTGTCACCAGTTCTTGCTCTTGTTGACGAAGGAATCGTTTCCACCATCCTTTTGAGACCTTGCCATTTTTAGACACAAGCTTTCGTATTGTTTGAAATTTGACAAGTGCTTCCTGTGAGTCTGTATCTTTTATCAAATTGTTCATCAACTCAATAGCCTCTGTGCAATTTAATGGCTGTCTAATCTTGCCCATCTGAATGCAAATTTCAACTAGGGCTTTCTCGGCATCAGCCAATGGAGACTTGGCACCATGGCCAGATGATATAGCAAGACCTCTCCTTGACCTTGTTCGAACTGTTGCAGGTGAGATGTTCGTACTAATTTTGTACTGTTTCTTCTTCTCCTCAATTCATGTTTTCAAGTATGTTTTGTCAATATGGCGGCCTACACGCTTGCATGATGCCAATTCTCGAGAGCATTCAAGCACAATGCCATCAGTGCACTCTCTAACAGCAACGATAGCTTCCCATTTTTGAACCGCCAAGCTTCCTTTTGGGTGCCCTGATTTTGTAGCTGAAGATGTTGCAATTATTGGTGTTGTGGTCAAAGTTGGAGATGTTGTTGATGCTGCACTTGATGCAGTTTGACTTGTCAATGTAGAAGTATTGGAGGAAGCAGATGGCAGATTTATTTCTGACGGAATTTGAGCCTCGATCATCTTGAATGCCCTTGTGACTCTCTGGTGCAATGCGTCTTTTGAGATGGTTACTCCAAACTGTTCGAGTGATGTTACCACAACCTCATAGTCTTTGTTTTTTGCTAGCCTTTTGCTGCCCTGACTGTGACATAGGCCAAGCACCTACCTCAATTAGTACCCTCATTGGTACCCTTATTAGTACCAATATGGACTAATTCAAAAAACTCCCAAGTAAGGGATCATCCTGACCTCCCAAGTGGTGAGAGGTCCTGACAATGATAAAGATCCATATCTTTGGATCTAAATGACAAGAGAACACTCTGTCAGAACACCCTCATGAGAAGGGTATAAACATACCAGAGGTGTGTAGAAATCTACACAGAATCACATTATTTCGTTGGGATTGCATTGACATCCCATCCTCATTTGTTCATTGTAATCACTAAATAATAAGCTCACAATTTACTTTCATCAACAAAGCTATATCACCTTTATCTACATAATTGGTATTTAGTATTTTTTATCTCCAAACGGCTTAGGTCACTATCTATAGATAGCCGTTTCCGTGACCTTCTCGCGTGAAAGCCACCGAAAAGTTTTTTCCCTCCACTCCGTCACTCGTGCTCCGTTGCGCAAGCAGACCCGTCGTCAGCTACGTCATATGAGAGTGTGCAAAACGCAACTACGTCGCGTCAGCCACGAGAACTAGCGCACGTCAGCGGTACCCCTAGGAGCTTTTTTAAGGCCCTATTCATCAGTACACGCCTAGGTGACACACTTAAGAGAATGAGCACCTCAAAGGCAGTCCCGGATGGACTTAAAAGCCAAGAGTGTGAGAGGAACCCGGGACGGAATAAGCCGCCCGTTCCATACATACCCGAAAGGGATGTAGTTCAAGATGCTTTGGCAGTAGATACTACCGCCAGCACGATGAAGCTCACCCTACCTGGTAAGGTAGAGCTGAGGGTATCCGTATGGTCAAACGGTACCCCTGAGCAATTCCTGATGCATGTCCAAGCAGCCCTGGATGCCGTGAGGCAGAAGGGCCTTGATACGGCATATGATAAGGTCTGCAAGGACCAGGAGGATTGCATCAAGAAGGCAAACAAGGCCGAAGAAGCTTTTAAAAGGTACTCAGGATCGGATGCAAATCCTCCCGAGGAAAAGGCTTATGAAAAGGCCCTAGAAGCCGCCAAGAAAACTGACGAGGCTGTTACGTCCGTCATCAATCAAGTGTTCAGCCTCTACTCCAACCTACTCACGGAGGAAGCAAGGCGCCCCTGGAAGAAGATCGTGAGTGAACAAATTGACTGTTCTCCATGGACGGATATCTACGGGAAGAACATCCCGAGAAGCGTGAGCAGTCTTGGGGTCATTCATGGAATGCGTCAGCTTCCATTTGTTGACCGTGTTCCATAATGACGCTGCTGAGACCCAGCGCTTCTACATAAGTAACGGGTTGAAGAAGCCCAACAGGGTTCCGATTCGCCAATTCATCAGCCGCATCCAGCAGCTGAATGGCTACTTGGACTTATTGCCCTGTCTTTACTACTCCAACCGTGCCACCAAGCTCACCACTGCGGTGAAGCCGTTCGATGACCCGGACCTAGCTAGTCACATATTACGCATGGTCCCAAGGAATTGGCAAGACCAATTCGAACTCAGTGGGGCAACGGTACCCCAGAGCGTTCGGAAGCTTCTAGATGCACTCAAACGCATTGAGAAGGCTTATCCAACCGACAAGGATCGTGATGGGCCTAAAAGCTCTGCGAAGTCTGGCGACTCCTCCAAGCAGAAGATGGTTACGTTTAAGGATCGTATCCCGCGTAAGCGGACCACAAATGCGAAGCACTGTATATTGTGCAAGAAGCATGGGGGCGCGCACACGACCCATAGTACGCAAGACTGCCGCAAGTATGCGAAGGATGGTTCCTTCAAAAAGGAATTCACAGGACGAAAGCCCCGTGGGCCTTCGCATTCTAGTGAGGCTTCTCCTCGCACCAATAGTGCCTATGCGCAGTTGTCTGCGAAGATCGAGAAACTTGAGAAATCTAACAAGAAACTCAAGCGTTCGCAGAAGAAGCAAGCGCCGTCCACGAAAGTGACAGCGATGACTCCGACTCGTCCTGAATGGATGGGTGCGGTAGTACCGGGGAATTAACTAAATGTTGTAAGAAACTAAGAAGTAATAAACAACCAATTGATACTTACCCCAGTCCGAGTAAAACTACCGTAGACTCAAATTCAAATATTAATTCGAATAAAGAGTTTATAAAAGATTTAAAAAATCTTAATAAGATACCGAAACATTCAATTTTAAATAATCGAATTGTTTATAATACTACGACGACTCAAGATCAAAAAAATCTTGTAGCAAAAGTCGACAACAACACACAGAGTGAGATAACTGCCGAATTGTCGGACCCAACGCTTGAGTTTCTTGTTAGATTTCTCAAGTTTCTTGATCTTCGCAGACAACTGCGCATAGGCACTATTGGTGCGAGGAGAAGCCTCACTAGAATGCCGGGTGCCCTTCTCAATAGTGTGAACACTTCTTTCAAAAGTCAAACAGGAGTAGGGGGTGCACCGATATTTTTTTACTTACCACATATCTTTTGGATATAAAGAAGTAAAAATGGTCTTGCTGTCTCCCTTAACATAAGTGTGAGTAAACAACAAGAAGCCCTGACCGGAGCGGCACACATCGCGCACTCCCTCCGAGATTTTTGGTGACTGTTTCAATTACATCGCTCAAATCTGAGCCAATATCCCAACTTGTTTCCTAAATATCTTCGCAGTATCTAGTCCTTTGTGAATTCCAAGAATACAGCGGCACGCGGGCAAACAAGGCACGTGCCGCTGTATTCTACGATCACGCATTTTCGCGAAGATCGTGATGCTACGTGAGAATAATAACATGCAAAAACCATGCAAAAAATCGTGTGCTCGCGACATCATGTAGTACACCATCAAAAATGGTGCAATTTTACATCGCGACGATGAAAACCTCCTCTCAAACCATCTCCACTACTAGTACCTCTTCGGCATCCATATAAGCACCAGTTCTTGTCTAACTTGTGCTCACCAATAGTGCCGTTTTCTGATTTAAACAAGTGAAAAAAAGTGAGTAATGTTCTTAAGTTGACGTACCACTTCTTGCGTTGACATCTCTAATTCTTGCCCTCCCACTGGAACAGAATTGTATGCAATCATGGAGGATTCATCGGCCAAAGAACTCCCAGTCGTACCTAAAAA
This sequence comes from Cyclotella cryptica, assembly GCA_013187285.1. NCBI lineage: Eukaryota > Bacillariophyta > Thalassiosirophyceae > Thalassiosirales > Thalassiosiraceae > Cyclotella > Cyclotella cryptica. The sequence goes on along the minus strand of JABMIG010000203.1, from coordinate 262,453 downwards.
AACTGGTGTATTCAAAGGCAAACGCTCCCGACCAAAGTTTACCCGGAACATCAAAACCGGAGCTCAAATGAAGACCATTGTGCATCCTACCGTACCGCCATCTCATGAAAGTACTGCTGCGCCTTCGTTGTCTGGGGTTGTAGATCCACCTGACAATCAACCAGCAATATGTCAGGGTGCAACTAGGAAGAAAACAAAGAGGGAGCTCGAGTCAAAAGTGAGGCAACAGGCAAGTGCGCTGAAAGTTTTGCAAACCCAAAAGGAAGCAGCTTCAAAGAAGGCAGATATCCTCGGAGAGAAGAACAAAAGATCTCTGTTAGTCTGCAGAGTGCAAGGGCTTCTGTTCGAGAGGTGAATAAAAAGAAGAGGAAGATCGAGACAAGCTTGAAAGCATCCATTGAAAATGTTCAGTCTAACTTTACAAAAGAGCAGAAAAAGAGCACAGCACTACTCGACTGCTTGGAAAAGCAATGTGAAGAAAAGTTGTCAAAATGCAACACTTCTCACAAATGTGTCCTTGAAATGCAGAAGGTAATTCTTCTTGTATTGTTTGTTTGCTGCTCTCTATATTTTGACTTATAGAATATCTTCTTCATCTCATTAGGCAAAAAGTAAAAGAGAGAGAATGTAATGGAGTCGAAGCATAAGGAAGAGATCTTGAAGCTGAGGGAAGAACACAGCCGGCAATTAAGTTTGAATGACAAAAGTCATGCTCGAGAGATTACAATGATTCAGAATAATCATATTAAAAACTTACTGCACTTGAAAAAGAGCATAATCATGCAGTTTCTGAACTGCAGCAAGAGCTTCAGGTACAGTACCACTGTAATCAATTGACTAATGCATCGACAATATGTTTAAAATTGTGTCTCAACATGTATCTGTTGCACTATTCCCTATCCAGAAAGCAAATGCAAATGCTTTAAAGTACAAATTGGATGCCGAGGAAACACATCGACGCCAGCAAAAGATTATTCAAGACCACAAGCTTCTCATTAATGATATGAAAATCCAACACAGGAAGAAACTGACTCAACAACAGAAGTCTCATTCCGAAGCAAGTCATTCGAAAAATGCACGAATTTGAAAGTTCATGGAAGAATTAAGCGGCATGCAACAAATGTTCAACGAGTTACTTGATGAAATAATGGATGCACGCCAAAAGGTCCGAATTACAGAGCAAGACAGATCAAAGTTTAGGGAGCGAGCTAAAGCTTTATCGGATGAACTTAATTTGAAGAAAGAAGAGGTTGATTTCCTTTCTGATGAAGTAAGAGATGAGCAGGTCTTAGTCACCACATTGAAAAGGGACATCGAAGATTGTAACAATATCATTGAGCTATTACAATTCACTCAAGAACAGACAGTGCAAGAATATGAGGAACAATTGAACGAAGCAGTGGAAGAGATACATGTGAGTACGTGCTGTCATAACATAAATGCATTGTACATTTCTCTTTACATGTTTCATTCATGCTTTTGTTCTCTCAGAAACTAGCAGATTATTCATTAGTAAAGAAAACAAAGAAAAGCTGGGACTATAGGGTCACACAAATTGTGTTGGAAATGTTAGCACATCGTACTCCACCGTCTTGCGTGTCTGCAAATATTCTAACTGTTGTTGAAATTCTATTTCCCAAACACAAGATCATTCATGAGCTACCAAGTTTGAGATTTGTTCGTGCGTCACGCACAATTTTGCTACAGGTTACCAAAACACTAGCAGCATACCAGATTGGTAATGCAGCAACATTCTCACAACTATTCTCCGATGGTACTAGCAGACGCCAAACTTCCATCCAAAATGTCATCATTGGAATTTTGACAGATGGTGGATACAAAACTGTAACATTGTCGACATCAATCCTTGCCGAGAATGAAACCTCTGAGTATCTAGTCTCCAGTATCTTGACATGTTTCAAAGAAAGTGGACAGTTGCTTGACTCTTGGCGGTCTGTTACAATCGAAATGTTTCCGGACAATGCCAACTTACTTTCTCTCATCCCATCTGCAGGTGACCTGTCTTTAGCAAAACTTGCAGGCAAGGGTATGGTCATGGTCGACACCTGCAATACTGCACGTAAGTTTCGACGGTTACTCATTGAACAGATTAGGCAAATAGCAATTGAAAACGGATGGAATGAAGAAAACATCAAAATTTTTGAAGGCGATTGTTGGCAGCATCTTAGAAATGTATGGTTTGGTGCTGTTACTAAACAGTTGAGCAAAACATTAGCCGAAATTCTAGAAAATGACCTTGCCAAGATGCCTCCTATCCTACGCATGTCGACAGAGATTGAGGACTTGCTGAGATGCATTGAGAAGGAGTTTGGACTAACTGCAAATTATGCCAAGGGCCACGGTTCAATGTTTGAACAGTGGATGCGAGTATACCATCCAACATCATATCTGTACCCAATTCTTCGTGCATGTGGTGGTTCTAGGCAAGATCTTGGTGTAGAGGGTGCACCAGCAGTATTGATGAACCTTCCATACTATCTTCAATTCCTCCATTGGCGACTTTCAATCGGTATTGGGAGAGACAGCATCTTACAACGAAAACTATTCTCTGTATTGCGTTCAACCGAAATGGTTGCCTTGCTTTGTGTTCTGTCTATACTTCATATTGCAATTTGTCTCCCAACCAGATGGCTAGCTGGGAATTCAAAAGACTTAGGGAATTATGTCTTCAGTTACTATGATATGGGGACATTATTGGACATCATGGAGGATCGGTTTGAGGAGATATCAAAGAAAGGAGAGCTTTTATTGGATGAAGACTTTATGATGGACATGTTTTCACAAATAGCAGATAAAGTGGATCCGTTTGCAGCATATCTTGAGTTCATGTTCACTGAGAAGCAAAGCCAAAGTGTTGGCGGAACTAATTCAGAAGACGGTAGAGTGTTGCCGTATGACGAACTTCGTGCCGAATTGTTCTATCCCACCAGAGTTGATATTTGTCAGACAAACATAATTGCATGCCGGCTAGCTGAGGATGCTGCATCGACATTTCTTATTGAATTTCGAGATACCTCCAAAGCAACATCTGCATACCTTTCAAGTATTGGGGGTAAGTATAGTGCAGCAGTAGTCAACCCTGAAGATAGGATTGCATGCCTTCACAAAGAGGCAAGTAACAGCATCGCCGAATCAAATCATGCTTCTTCAACTCATTCTCTCAAAACAAGTGGTACAATACGATTGGATAGTGCGGCGGGAGAAGGGCAGACAAGGGCAAATAATGACTTCGGACGAGGTCACAATGCATTGGTATCTGGAAGATCATCAAAAAATGGAAAGTTGAATCGCATCTATGGATGCTTTCATGCTTTACCAGTTGAACTCCAACAATCAATCATTGAAACAGCTAGACGTGGAGCAGCTAATGCTCGGAAATGCTTCGACGATGCTCTTCGTAAGCAAAAGGAGTCACGCCAACAAAAGAAGAAATTGCACGCAGAAAAAAGATTGAAAAGTGTAGAGAAGAGTACATTGTTGCAATAGAGTTGTGGGAACAGTATCATTCTCCACGATGCTGGAAAACTGTGGAGCATGCACACTCAGTATACAGGCAGCTCAAAAGTGAGTCTGCCAGACTGAATGCTGTAAAGGAGCAAATTTTGATTCGCTATTTGGGTCTTGGATGGGAAGATGCACATCATCCATGGTCTAAAAGTGGGGTGACATTTTCCTCAAAAAACTATTGGAACATTTGATAGAAAGGGTGATCCCTATGGCCAATGAATTGCCAATTCCAGTTGAACCGCCGATAAAGTTTCCCTCACCGCCAGAGTTACAACTTCTTGGCACGACATCTGAATTATCATTTGTCTACGAAGCAGGTAATGAAGATGAAATGGAACAATTCAAAACAAGTGCACATGAAGAACGAGATAGACTTGAACAAGAAGGGAAGACTGATCGTTGGTCAGCAAAACAGTCTACAATCATGCCCATTGTTGATGAGTCTTTCGTTGGATTTTGTATTGAAATGTTGTTTCAATATGATGAACAGGATGGTACTAGCTATGTAAATTGGTGCCATGGGATAGTACAATCAGTGTGCAATGCAAAACCAATTATGTCTATATTAAATGGAGTCAGGATTGTCTCAATCCAGGGAGCAGTCAGTTACAAAAGAGAAGTTGCTGTCATCAAAATGGAACCCGGGGAAAGCAACTAAAGGTGCATGGAGGCAGTATTTTGGTGAAAAAGATATTTAAATTTAAATTAAGCTGTTATTATAAAGGATCTGAATGCTTGGTATTGTTTCCTTTGTCTTAGCAACATTAATATAATATTAATTTGATATTGTGAACCACGAAGCTAGCATATTATATGGCAGAATACTAACAAAACTGTGAGTCACTAGTCCAGTCACTAGTAATTTTCGAATATTGGGTACAAAAGACTACCAAAACATCACTTCTTGACCTTTTTTGGTCCTCAAACTTGGTATACATTCTAGTTAGATCTATACCCACCATGTGTGTTAAATTCATTCCAGTTTGAGAGGAAAAAAAATTTCACCCTTTTGTCAGTGCACCCCCTAACAGGAGGAAGAGTCACAGCTGTAGTTGCCAAAGCATGGCACACCTTAGCAACTGAAAATCAACTTCCACAGAGACACGAACACTCGAGGAAGGGGTTGCACTAGTAACAAAGTCCTTAAAGTTCTACTTGACAGTGGATCTGATGGTGACTTGATGTTCCATGAAAAGGGAGCATCCATGCATTTCCCCTACTTGGCTAGGCAGGTGCCAAATTCTTGGCACACGTCGAATGGGGACTTCCTAACCAAAGGAAGGAGTGAAGTTAATCTTCGATTTTTTATTATTCCAACAGCAAGGAGTATCTGGTGAAACCAGACGTTGTGGAATATGATAAGAAGAAGATGGCCAAGCCAATGTATGACCTCATTCTTGGTTGTAATACCATGAAAGAGTTAGAAATTGTTCTAGATTTTCGAACAAAAGAAATAACAATTGATGACGTCATTTTGCCGATGAGGGACATCAATAGTCTGACTAAGTCAACAATGGACAAAGCCTGGGCTGTTAACAACAGTATGGCTCATGAACCCAGCAGTACGCAAGATGCGACTCAGCGAGTGGTACATATCCTAGACGCTAAATATGAAAAAGCAGACCTCCAATCAGTTGTTAGCACCAACTGTACTCACCTTAGTCTCCAAGACCAAAACAAGTTACTAGAGTTACTCACAGAATTTGAGGAACTTTTGATGGAACACTAGGTGATTGGAACACAGACCCCGCCTCCCTACAATTAAAGGAAGGCGTGAAGCCATATCATGGCCGACCATTCCCAGTGCCAAAAGTTCACAAGGAGACCATAATCAAAGAATTGAACAGGCTCTGTGAATTGGGGGTATTAGAGTTTCAGCCCGCATCAGAATGGGCGTCACCCACATTCATAATACCAAGAAAGATAACACCGCACGCTTTATCTCGGATTTTAGGGAGGTAAATAAACGGCTAGTTAGGAAGCCGTTTCCATTACCTAAATCAGTACAGTGTTGCAAGAGTTAGAAGGTTTCACTTTTGCTACAGCCCTTGATTTAAACATGGGTTACTACACCATAAGATTGGATCCTGATGCATCCAAAATCTGCACCATCATCTTCCCATGGGGAAGTATTCTTATCTTAGATTACCGATGGGTATTGCAGGTTCTCCAGACATTTTTCAGGCAAAGATGTCAGAGTTAATGGTTGCCTTAGAGTTCGTGAGAACTTATCTGGATGATTTGCTTTGCATCACCAGGGCAAGTCTGGATGACCACCTAGATCATTTAAGGTTGGTACTTACCAGACTGCGAGACGCGGGCTTGAGAGTCAATGCCCCCAAATCGAAATTTTGTGCTGTAGAGACAGAATACCTAGGGTATATCTTAACAAGGACTGGCATAAAGCCACAACCAAACAAAGTACAAGCGATACTCGCAATTACACCGCCAAAACAAGTCAAAGACCTCCGTAGATTCCTGGGCATGGTCCAGTACTATAGAGATCTTTTGGTAAGACGTAGTGAAATGCTTGCCCCATTCACCTTGCTAGTAGGAGAGTGTGGTCATACCAAAGTCACCAGAGCCAAGAAGACTAAAAAGCGACCTTGGTACTGGGATGAGGTACATCAAGTAGCATTTGATAACGTAAAAGCTGCTATCGCTAAAGATGTAGTTTTGGCCTACCCTGATTTTTCAAAAGAATTTGAAATATTCACTGATGCCTCGTCTAAACAACTTGGTTCAGTAATCACTCAAGGTAACAGGCCTCTTGCTTTTCAGCAGAAAATTATCTGAGACGCAACAAAAATACAGTGTGACCGAAATTGAACTACTGGCCATAGTGGAAACACTAAAAGAGTTCAAAGGCATACTATGGGGACAACAAATAAAGGTCTATACAGACCATAAAAACTTAATCCAAGATGCCCTTGGATTAACCTCTGACCGAGTTTACCGGTGGAGGTTACTCCTAGAAGAGTATGGTCCCAAAATCGTGCACATAAAAGGCATCCATAACACTGTTGCTGACGCCATCTCCAGGTTAGACTCCGGTCCAACCCAAGATGACAATGCCAATTGGATGACGTTCACGAAATGCTGGTGTCACTACACTGAGCATGCTTTGAGTGCTAACAGCACTCCTCCTCACCAAGACAGTATTAATCTGGTGTTTGCAAATCGCAGCGACGAAGATGTAATTTACCCCTTAACAGTGAAGGAAATTGCACAAGCCCAGGCGACAGATGCAACTTTGGAAAGGCTTAGTAGACATGACAAGTATACCACTCAATTAGTAGAGGATACTCAATTGTTGTGTAAAGATGGCAAAATGGTCATTCCCAAAGCCCTCCAGAGTCAAGCAGTTAGCTGGTATCACCACTACTTGCAGCATCCTGGACACACACGTCTTGAAGAGACGTTACACGCTGCGATGTATTGGAAAGGTATGCGAAGTACTATCCGATCACATGTCAAAAACTGTCGCATATGTCAAGTCAACAAACGACACAAGCACAAGTATGCGAAGCTCCCTACTAAGCTCGTCATCACAAACCCATGGGAGGCATTATGTGTGGACCTTATTGGACCATACACCCTCAAAGGTAAAGATGGGACAGAAATTGACTTTATGTGTCTTACTATGATCGATCCAGCCTCTAGTTGGTTTGAGGTAGTAGAACTGCCGGTAACCACAGATGCGGTTACTCCCACGGATAACAAGGGGCAAAAAGGCAATAAGACTCATACCAAACCTAAATTACCATACTTTGACAAATCATCTGGAATGATAAGTAATTTAGTGAATAAGACCTGGTTTAGCCGTTATCCACGTTGTCAATACATCATTTATGACAATGGAAGCGAATTCAAACTTCACTTCGAAGCCCTTTGTGAATCATATGGGATCAAGCGTAAGCCAACCAGTGTCAAGAACCCACAAGCGAATGCAATACTGGAGCGGGTGCATCAGGTAATTACTTCCATGCTCCGCACTACTGAACTAGACAAGGCCGACACAGTAGTTGCCAGTGACATAGATGCATTCCTAACAAACGCAGCATGGGCCATTCGCTCAACTTACCATACAGTACTTAAAGCCTCCCCAGGAGCAGCAATTTTTGGTAGGGACATGTTGTTCGACGTGCCCTTCCTTGCTGACTGGAATAAATTAGGAGAACATAGGCAGCGCCAAACTGACCTCAACACGATGCGGGAAAATCGCTCACGCCGTGATTGGGATTACCAAGTTGGTGATCAAGTACTTCTTAGAAAAGATGGTATCCTCCGCAAATCAGAGAGTCGGTATGAAAGTGATCCTTGGACTATCACAACTATTCATACGAATGGGACTATCAGGGTTCAACGCGGTACAAAATCTGAACGATTAAACATCAGAAGAGTCACACCTTTTTTAACCAGCAGCCTTAATCCATATTAAGCAGGTTTTTTTGTGTCATCTCCCTCTTCAAATATAACACTTACGCTTTACTATACCAACACAGACTTTTTAGTTTGTGCATAAAGAGACATGGGTCAAATTGTTTTCCTTCACAGGTTTTTTCCCTCTTTTTCTCACCTGAATACTCCATTCGTGGGGGCGAGTGACATAGGCCAAGCACCTACCTCAATTAGTACCCTCATTGGTACCCTTATTAGTACCAATATTGACTAATTCGAAAAACTCCCAAGTAAGGGATCATCCTGACCTCCCAAGTGGTGAGAGGTCCTGACAATGATAAAGATCCATATCTTTGGATCTAAATGACAAGAGAACACTCTGTCAGAACACCCTCATGAGAAGGGTATAAACATACCAGAGGTGTGTAGAAATCTACACAGAATCACATTATTTCGTTGGGATTGCATTGACATCCCATCCTCATTTGTTCATTGTAATCACTAAATAATAAGCTCACAATTTACTTTCATCAACAAAGCTATATCACCTTTATCTACATAATAGGTATTTAGTATTTTTTATCTCCAAACGGCTTAGGTCAGACTGAGGCTCTGTTTTGCTGATACAAGATCAGCAACAGCTTGATTGATGGCTGCATTATGCAGCTTCTTTGATAAAGCAGTCGGGTGGATGCTCATAGTAAGCAGGTGTTTGCTTATGTCGTTCGTGAGAATAATGTACAATGAACTAAATGATGTGATGTTATGTGTGCATGGCAGCATGTGCAATGACAACCTGCACATTAATAATTCCTATGTGATACCAAATTTATTCTCATCGTGCCAAAAAAAATAACTGACATTTGTAAACAAGCCCAAACCATGTAGAATTATGGCAAAACTACATAGGAATAGGTAAATTCTCATGATAATGATTCATTATAGTGATAATGCTTCATTATAATTTCTGACTGGTACGGTCTGTCTGACGTAAGGGAACACTATGCAATGACAAAAAATAACGGAAGATGTCATCGTTTTGAACGGAAATAGGATACCGATTGAAATAAAATTTGACACCAAACTGGATATCACAAAAAGCAGCACCGCGTAATATGCGGTTTGGAAAGTGCTCCGAATAGTGAACCCCTTTCCCTTAACTCCACTACTTACGTTGTACTCTGTTGTACTATTGGCTGTTTGTACAGCTTAGAGATGCTTTTTCCTGCATCCTATGATACTTAGTGACTACCTTTATTTTTGAAAAACATTTAAGATATTTGCTATTGACCATAACAAATTATATGGCAACCATGGGATTCGCCGCCCGAAATGTAAATGCAGTGGACTCCAATTTTAGAGTGCAGGACTGTGACCTAAGGCTGTTTGCAGCCCTGGGGTCTATTTTTTGAGGTCTATATCTGAGATGGGTTATGATCCCATTTTTCTGAGAATAAAAAATAGACCCTCATGATGGCCGCGCAGCCCTAGGATCTGTATTTTTTGATCATAGGGTCTATTTCTAGGAGACCGTTTCCAAATAAAATAACATGGGACGTACACGACTGGGAGCCGAACCCATGAACTTCGGTTTTTGAGATTTACGATTTACCAACTGAGGTAGCCGATCAAACTTTCTGCGAAATTGGAGAAGGGCTGGTGGAGCTCTTCGTGGAATCTCCGTGTAGGAACTAGTACCTAAAATATAGACCCCGGCCAACCTTTGAAAAAATAAAAATAGACCCCGGGTCTATATCGGGTCGGTATAGACCCCGGGTCTATAAAAAAAGTCGGGGGTCTATATTTTTATAGACCCCAGAGCTTATAGACCCCAGGGCTGCACGCCATTTTTTGCCGATGGGGGGTCTATATTGGGGATCATAACCCGATAAAAAAATAGACCCCAGGGCTGCAGAGGGTCTAGAGTGCTTCACCTCATCTACAACACCTGTAGATGCGATACAACCCTTTAGGTCACACTCCTGCACTCTAAAATTGGAGAACGGAACTGTCCGATTCGAGTGAGGGTGCACTTTGACGCATTACGTGGACTTTGACGCATTATGGAAGTGGCGTATTATTCCTACGTAAAGTTGTACATATTTCGACAAAAAAATCTCTGATGCGAAGTGTCGGATAGTCTGTCCGTGGCTTACTAGAGGTGACAATAAAAAAATTATGCGCACGGATGCGCATAAAGTTTTGGTATCCTAGCATGATCCCCCAATTTTCACTATGTTCGTTATCTGACACCGACATCTCGTAGAAACCATACTAAGTTCTACAGGATTGACTTTGACGCATTATGCCCATTTTTGGGTTGAACTGCATTGCAATTGCAGCTGCCTTCGTTCCATTCTGAGGACTTGTCGAGCTGGACTTAAGCCCCTGAGATAGTCCCAAAGGGTTGTACAATGTTGGCCAGGACTCATCGCGTGTATATTGAGGCCGCACCAGCGGCCAAAGATATCTGACAATTAGTGCGTCAAAGTGATTTTTAACCCGTACGGTTGCGTGGGGAGCGATCGTGACGATCGGAGGAGAGGCGGTTTTTTTAGAGTTTTTATTCATGCGACATAAAATAAATAAGCTGTTTTACATAAGCCAAATTTTGCAAATATTAGTGTGACGTAGATTTAGTAGTGATTTCTACGCTGTGCAGGACCAGCGATCTCCAAGCTGTATGGTAGACCGTTAGAAATTTCTGATAAATACTGCTTTACCTCTTACTTGATAATCTCTGTCTGATCATGTGTAGAGTTCATCAGAGGAATCAATAAAAATTGAACGCTTCCTTCGCCCGAGTGATGAGGGACACAAGGGCCAATCAAACCACCATAGCCCTACCTCAGCTTATAACTGTTTCAATTGCGTCTCCTCGAAACAACATCGTAAGTTGACCGCGAGGACCATGGCGCAGGCGTCCCTTCTCTCCAGAGTAGGTTGATGCTAACCGGTTTTTCTTCCTTGCGCACGACACCCTTGGGGCCGCTGAGGACAATGTTCCTTCATCTGCATCCATGTCTCGCAGTGTTTCTGTTTCTTTCGGAAATGCTACCAACCCATCTAAATTGTCGTCTGTAATGTTATGCTTTCGTTGGAGCCAGCCGCTATGACATCCTCTGGTTCATGTGCCACTGTCTTTCGCATCATGGCGTTCAGTGAAAACCGTTCACATCGTCAGTCTTTCTTCTTGACACTCTAACTCTCAATCAAATGCGTGACAAGTCTACCAGCTAAAGCAACAACCCTCGCATTGCGGGGGCCTGTCCATGCAATAGAATTACTATTATTGTTTTCATCGAGGGACCTGCCGTTTGATGTCTTGTTTGCTCCTTCGCCATAGTTGATTGTGCCTGAAACATGAGTATTTTGCACTTGATCTGCTGCTCTCACCAGTTCCGGCTTTACTGCTCTCACAATCATTCTCTTAGTACAATGGTTAACGTACCGAAGGAACGCAAAACTTTTTGCGCCAGCAAGAAGTGCCGCAATCACCAAGTGCATAAGGTGACCCAGTATAAATCTGGGAAGGCTTCCAACTTTGCCCAAGGGAAGCGTCGTTACGATTCTAAACAAATGGGTTTCGGTGGCCAAACCAAGCCCGTTTTCCACAAGAAAGCCAAGACCACACGTAAGATCGTTCTCCGTTTGGAATGTAAGGCGTGCAAAACGAAGAAGCATTTGACCCTGAAAAGGACGAAGCACTTTGAATTGGGGGCTAAGAAGGCCGAGACAGGTCACCAGTATTAAATATATACAGTTTCTAATCGTAAAATGTCCATTGAAGCGATTTATTGCTCGCGCACATTCCTATTCTTTCCTTAACCTGTTCAGTTGACTTTTCACCAAAGACAGCCTCCTTTTGAAAAGCAGGTCATCACTGATGGTTGAACTGTGTCCATGGAACTCACTGTCTCTTTCGGTTCCGGTATTGTTTAGTCGTTGATGACCTTTCGGAGTTACAAATCTGTTCGAAGCTTTCTCCTTTAATATGGAAACGCGTTCTTGTATAAGTAGGTACCGATCCTCTGCAAGCTGCCGCTCCTTGTGTTCGATAACCTCGGCAGCTGACTTGTTGATAGCTTCATGTTCTTCAGCTTCTCTGTAGAGAGCATCAGCTTCGGCCAACTTTTGACTGGCGTGGGCATCTTTTCTAGCTACAAAATCACTAAGTTCGAGAAGTTTTTTCGTCTCAGCCTGAAGCTTAGCGTCCATCTCATTCATTGTTGCTATCCGTGCTGCGGCAATATCCCCTTCTTCGTTAGCAGCAATTTTTCGCTGCTCGAATAATGCTTCATTCTGCTGAAATTTCGTTTGCTCTTTCAGAATCTTTTCCTGCAGCACAGTCGGCGTTTCAGGAGATAGAATAAGAGGTGACAATTATATAAAAATGAAGCACGAAGATGGAGCATTGCAGCAAACCTTTTCTATTAAGATTGCTTCCCTTTCCATCTCCAGCTCTTTTCTCTGAGCACAGAGCAACGCGGCACTCTTTTCATATGAATCCCAACGTTCTGCAAGCTGTGACTTCTCTTTACTCAATTGCTCCATAAAAACATTTCTTTCGTTTTCTGCACAAACCTTTACATGCAATATGATGAATTCCAACCAAAAACCTTCTGTACTTTGAAACCTAAGAAATGTAATTGTTCTCACTCTCACCTGTAACTGGAAATTTTTTTCTTTGTCTTCGGCATTACTCAACCTCATACCTTCAGTCACAAGTTTAAGCTAGTTTTTGTGATTGTTGTGAGCTACATACATAAACTTTACAGTAAATGGCAAAGACAACCTCAACCCCACCTCATCATGGCTCTTCGCAACATCCTTAATCAACTGTTCTATTGATTTGGATGTTTCGTTGCCTTTCGTGGAAGAAGCAGCGACGCTTGTTTGGAGCTCTTTGATTCCAATACATATCTCTTGAATAGTAAGCTGGCTCGACAAGATGCGATGCACCAAATCTTCGTATGACTCGATGGTTACTTCTGAATTCTTCTGCTTTCCTTCCATGTGAATTGGTGTTGCACCTTGCTGCATCAATGCGCCGGCAACAGAATATTCATCTTCTGCGCTTGCTTTCACTTTTCTTGATGGATTTATTTTATTGATGCTTCCATCTCTCAGCGTTGTCCCGTCATTTATCTTCCTCAAGTCGGCAACTTTGTCCCTAAGCTTTATCTGTTGCGATACATGTGGTTCTTCTAGATTTCTATCCTGGCCTACTTTATCGACAACAGGGTCGAATTTCACCATGCGCCCATCGTTACTATTGGGAGATTTTCGCGAGACATAGTTTGGTGTCTCTTCACTGTCTCCATGCTGATTCTTGCTAGCCGCCGTCCTCTCGCTAAAGCTGCTACCTCGCAGCATTGATAAAATTCCATCGAGATCACCGTATGAATTATCAGCAAGAGTTTTATCTTCGAGCTTGGGCTGACCCGGTTGCTGAGACGGCGTGAAATGAATAGCAGGCAGTGGCATGGTTGTCTTAATTGATCAGCTCGTCGTACAAGAACTGGTATGACATAAATCGTAGTTCAGCACTCTTTGTCCTGTGCGTGCCCAAACATTGTTACGCGAAAACTAGAATGATTGACAACATGCAATTGGATTTAAGGAATGTTGAATTGTATCGTTGAATACGATGAATGCAGCTGAAGTGATGAACTGCGTAAAAATCAATTCGAATAATTTTCAAAGTTGAAATTATGTGGTATTTTCAATGCATATTGAATTAACACTCCACCAGTATGGTAGAACATGTGAGCCATCTTTGCTTTTTATATCAATCTGGACACGATAATAGTCACTATGCTTCTTTGTCTGCATGACACACTGTGGTTCTCTGAGGTGTTGAAACCAAAAGTCAATTTTCGCTTGATTGAATTTTGTATCATATTATAGTATCAATTGCAATTTTATCATAATGAGCTTAGATCGTGTAACTGTAGAATAGACGGTTCTCCTGCACATTTCATCACGGATATATTGATCTAACATCTGTGTTTTTCCCGTTGTTTCACCTAGTTCTTAAGCATATTTTGAACTGATTTGCCTATGCGATGTGCTTCGACTTCAGCATCCACTCCCTCCCCGTACCGTCGCCTCATTGTTCGGTACTTTTTTAGTTGAATAGTCGCTTCCATTTCTCGCACAACCTACGAAAAACGAAACAGGAGAATAGTCAGTGAAGAAGAACCTCATTAACATAAAATAATTCAAGTAAAATACGCGCTTACATATCTGCCACGAGCAACGGCTTTCCGAATTATTCGTTCGTTCTCACTCGCAATTTCGGAGGACGTCCCCTTCAGCAAGGGACAATTTTCAGAATTTCGCAATGCTTCTTTCCATTTTCGACGGACGTACTCAAGGCCTTCCGGATGCGGATAGTCCCTTCCAACAATGATGGCTCTTTGCCGGTTGTCAGAAGAGAAACTTGTGAGCTATTCTGCAACAAACAGCAAGCACAATCTTATGGACTCACCGCTTGTACAAATCACGAACGAGTGGATGCATCGCTGGTGGTCGACCTTGATTGATTGAACTACGATCAACGGGTAAAGCAACTACTATCAAGATTTTTTTTTGAAAAAATCTCAGTTTGTTATTATCTGAGATTGATATTGTTCTTCTCCAGTCCAAAATGTGAGACGCGTTTTTCAATATTGACAATTGTAGGTAACACTGGCGGATTTCTTAGAAATACCTGTAAATAATTTGTTTTCGTTTTAGACATGCATGGGTAGTCATGATCTTTTGATTTGTTGTTTCCTTTAAAAATATATCTAATATCAACTATAAATACGGCCAAAAATTTGGCCAACCAAAAAAAATTGAACGCAAGCAAACATCGTGAACGCACCAGCAAAATAAATTCAACGTTAATGTTTTCTACTGTAACGCACAGCCAAAAAAATTTGAACGCAAAACAAACATCGTGAACGCATCACCAAAAAAATTTCAACGTTAACGCACAGCAAAAAAATAACAATTGCATCACCAAAAAGAACACAGTACCTACAACGTGTAAACGCATCACCAAAAAGAGTGGGTTCAATGTTATGGCACTACTGACAGCGTGGAATTCATCATCAAACAATGATGTTTTGAACATAAACAAACGATGTGAACGCATCACCAAAGAATGTTTTCAATGTTAACGCACAGCCAAAAAAATGTGAAGGCAAACAAACATTGTGAACGCGTCACCAAAAAAATGTTTCTTACTTGAACGCACAGCCAAAAAAATTTGAACGCAAACAAACATCGTGAATGCATCGGCAAAAAAAATTCAAAGTTAATGTTTTCTACTGTAACGCACAGCCAAAAAAATTTGAACGCAAACAAACATCGTGAACGCATCAGCAAAAAAATTTCAACCTTAAATGCAACACCTAAACGCATCACCAAAAATATTATGAACGGTAATGTACTACTGACAATGTCAAAACACATCATGATGCACATGGCGAAAATACATGTTAAACCTTAACATTGATCGGTCATTGGATTTTTCAAAACCTCATAAATTTTCAAATTTGTTTTTTACCTCACATCAGGAAACAGCGGGTTCTTTTTCATTTACATTTCAAATGTCACATCAGAGTACCTCAGAAGCATCATTCATGAAACACACTGAATGTGAGCACATATGACATTGTTCAATTTTTAACCATATTACACTTGCTCATATTGTATATGCCTTGTACAGGTATAGTAGACCCTCTTTACGAACGAGCAAAACAGCTTTGCATGGAAACCAAAACAATGAAAATGAAAAATGGGAAGAAAAGAAGAAATGAAAGATACAGACAAAAGCTCAAGGAAGAAAAAGCTCCAAAGAAACAGAAATTGCTGAAGAAAGAGAAAAATGACATTTTCTACAAGAGTCACAAATATGCCATTTGTGAGAGGAAGAGGGCGAAGTATAAAATCAATGCAGATTCCATTTGTCTACAAAGAAAGGTCTACTATGAAACCAATGCTGATATCGTCCGCCACAAAAGAAGGGTTAGATATGATTCCAAGGCAGAATCCATCTGTCAGAAGAGAGAGGCTCATTATGAAAGCACATTTAATGAAAAAATGGTTAATGACACACCAATGCAACATGACTATGAAAGCAAGGCCTCTGGACAGGAATGTTCATTTTCTTGCTCTGGGAGTGAAAATTCATCGACTCATACAAGTAATCAAGAGAACACAGAACACCATCAAAATTTTCTGCCAAGAGAGTTGAATGAGTCAGAGATGGAAAAAATGGTTCAGAAGATCAGAGAGAAGATTTGCCTCTCAACTGCTGTGGAAGGTGATATCAATAGGCACCGTGCACATGTATGCGTCATTTGTGATCGTCTCATCATTGGATTGGAAGAAGTGAAATTTATCGAGAAAGAAGCGTTGTTGGAGAGCTCATCAAAATTAGCAGTCTCAACTTATGAAGAGTACTATGATGGTGTTCCCATGCATCCAGAATTGGTGAAACAGTACCAAGTTGAGGATTGTGATTTAAAGCATTTGTTGCTTTCTCCCAGGGCACGGTTAGATCAGAAAGGGTATGAGTGTTGTGAGACATGCTACAGGAGCCTGAAATGTTCAAGAAATAAGGATCAAGACAAACCTCCCAAATTTGCAATAGCCAATGGATTTGCAATAGGTCATATTCCTGGTGTCATCAATTTTCAAGACCAAAATGGCAATATCAAAAATCGAAGCATTAATGCAGAAATTGATTTGGATGATCTTCTTTGTGCATCAATCAGCCCAGTGAGGCCATTTGGATACGTTCATGCCTATACTGGAGGAAGTCAAAAATCTTTGAAAGGGCATTTCTCAATGTTCAGCGTTGATCAATCTCATGTAGGAGGTGCACTGCATAAATACAGGAGTTCTACTGGGGCAAAAAACATTTATGTGGTATTGTGTGGCAGAATGACGCCAGCTCAGAAAAATGTTGTAAGAAGGCAAGCTGAATTGGACACAGACCTTTTTATGGATCTTTTAACATGGTTCATCAAGGAATCAGGTCATAAGGGATACAGTGATGTGTTGCCCCCAGATGAATGTCCAAATCCTGTGATCATACTGCAAGATGATGACAATGAAAATAATACTTCTGATCCGGTTGCTCCTGAATTAGAATGTCAGATCCAAGGCAAGACGTATTACTTTTCAAGTGAGTCACAGAATCCAAATACAGACAATTCAGTATTTGATAGCACTGAGGATTTCGTCCAAGCTATGCTTGAGTCAACTGCACCAACTATGTTGATGTATGGTGGTACCTACTTGAGAGGACATGAAATCAACTTAGAAGATGCCTTTCCCATTCAATTTCCATTTAGTTCCGGATGTCCAAATTTGGGTAAAAAGAGAAAGGTGGAAGTTTCCAATGAAGCATGTCTGAAGCACTACATGAGACTTTCCTTGAACCAGTTCATGAGACCAGATTTCATTTTAGTTTGTTATCATCTGATATGTAGAAATGCATCATATACCACTGGACTCATAAAATGCAGATCGAACTATCAAGGGCAGGCGCTGGGAGAAAGGATTTCAAAGCTGTCTGTGGGTGATGTGCACAAAGCTGCAAAAGAGCTCAACAGAAGGGAACAGAACAGTGAACCTCTTGATATAAACACACCAGCTGCATCATTTTTGAAATCTGTCACAACATCATGCAAAATTCTTGGGCACACAGCAGAAGCTGCCAAGGAAGCTAGAAAGAAGGTTTATGCACTCAGTGACTACTTTGGTCCTCACAGCATTTTTTTTACTGTTACTCCGGATGATGAGTGTAATTTCAGGGTGCTCATGTATGCTAACCAAGGAAAGGAAATTGTCATTCCTACAGTTGATTGCAATGAAGCTGATTGCATTTCTGATTTCGAGCTAAGACAAAAAAAGAGGACGAAATATCCAGGAGCTTGCTCCCTTGACTATCAGGCTGCAATGCAAGTAGTGTGTGAACTGTTAGGATGGGACTTCAACAAAAATTGCAGCAAGGGTAAAGGAATGTATGGCAAATGCAAGGCTTTTGTGAGAGGAAGTGAAGAACAAGGAAGAGGATCATTGCATGGCCACTGTTTAGTATGGTTAGAAGGATTTGATGACTTGAAAGACTCTTTGTTTGATAATGACCCAATGATCCGCCAAAATGCAAGAAAGGAACTTGAGGGATTCGTTGACAGACACTTCTGTTCTGATTATGGCTATTCTCCTGAACTTGAAGTATTTCACAAAGAATGTCAACAACAGGGCTGCATTTCAGACATGTTCCAAGAAAAAGATGCCCAGACACTTCGAGATTGCAGATCAGAATCTCATAGGATGGAATTGAAGGGCCATGTGATGGAGTGTAAATTGTGTGCTGAAAAGGGATTATCAGGAGAAACTACTCATCTGTCGACGGTCACCCTTACAAACATGGCTATGGAGTCAATGAAAAATTCTAGATGTGCTGAACCTATTGGTGTAGAATTTCCCTTGTCTCGAGAAAGATCAGATTTGATGACATATCGATATCCTATTGATGAAGCCACAGAAGGAGCAGGATTTCTTTTTGACAGTGAATTCAGACATTTGGTTGCAACAAGAAGAATGAATGAGCATGACTGGAAGCATAGGACTTCTTGCTTCAAATATGGCAAAGAGTGTCGATTCCCATTTCCAAGACCTGCCATTCACAAAACAACATTTCAAGAAGACAATGATGATGAAACAAAGGCAACTGTTTGGAGATCATTGGAGAAAGGTGATACAACCATTTACCCCTACACTGTGGAAAGCAAGCAATCTTTGGGATCTCAATTTTTGAATACACATTGCAAGTATATAACCAAGACTCTTGGCTGCAATAGCAACATTCAAGTTGGAAGTCCCAGGTGTCTTTTTTATGTTGTTCATTACTCCACCAAATCTACGCAGAAAGAAGATAGAGGTGTTGATTTTGATAGAGTGGGAAAGTTGATTGCCCATTTTTTTTCAAACTTCTTTGGCTTCAGAAGATATTCATCTGCAAGTTTTGTAATTTTCTCAATTATTCTCCTGGGCATTGATAATTGTATTCTGCTCACATCAAGTAATGCAAACCCATTAGTATTCCTTTGGTTTGCAATAAATCCACAGATCTTCTTTTCGTCCACATTTAATGTTGTAGTGTCATAATACTGAAAACAAAAATTTTGACATGGCAGACAATCTGTAAAAAAAGATTAAAATTTCATACGATAACATAAATCAGATTCATCTTAAACTACATACCAAGATCTGGACTGACTCTCTCCAAAGGCACAACATCGTCATCATCATGCACAGCATTTGCTATACCACCAGGATTTCGCACAGGGAACACTCCGCGTGATTCACTACTTGAAACACTTTGCTCGAATCCGATTTTTGAAGCAAAGGCTTTCTCAGACTCTTTCTTCCCAAATCTGCAAATGCATCTGAAGCACTACTTTCACCACTGCTCAAAACGATTTCTTCCTCTCCCTTGCTGCTATCTCCTGACACACTACTTCCAACAGTGTTCACATCACTTTCATCAACTCCATCAGGGCTGTCATTGTTATCACTGTCGGAAGCTTCATCTTCCTCTGATTTCTCGCTGCTGTTAAATTCATAACAACGATCTGGTGAAGAAACATCAACAAATGATTTCTCACTGCCATTAAATTCATTTGAACCATCTGATAAAGAATCGCCATCTTCCTCTCTTTCGCAATCTCTGTCCACTGCTGGAGAGAAAAACAATTTGTTCATTTATGTACTTTCAAGATACAATGAATATATATGGAAACTCACCTGGATGCTTCGTTGGTTTCCCCTTGTATGGAATGAGATCTTTTTTATCATCTTCAGATGATGTGTCATTTTCTGGCTCAAAGCCAAAACCAACATGACCAGATGTATCTGTATCATCATCAACAGGAAAGAAAAACCCACCAATGTTCAAACCAAATGCCTCCATCGTGTCATTTTCACACTGAGGATGATGACAGCCCAAAACCTTCAAACAAATATAGTCAATATTTTTCAAGCCATATACTGAATCAAGAAGATTCAAGTTCCCACGGTGAACTCCGCACATGTCCTCCAGTCGATTTCTCGACACCTCATTCCAAACTGATGAAATTGTGAGACTGTCAAATTTGAGATTTTCAGATGCAATTCCCTCCTCTACACACAATCGCAATGTCACATTATAAAGAATATTGTTTCCCATTCGAGAAGCCTGAAGCGGGTAAATTGCAAAGTACCTTGATAGATGTTTGTGGTTCCAAATCAGACATGCCACTACTGCATTACTGCAGGGAAGAAAAATACTCGCAGACCTTGTCGAATTCTGGCAGACAGGGAGTCTCTTTCCATCACAGAGGTGATTGATGTCATCCAAAAAACAATAATCCGACATTTCACCCAGGATAAACTTTTTCGACTTAGCCATGGAGACAAAGTTTTCCGTCAAGAGAGAATTTAGTTCCGCATACTCAAGCTTACCCGGTTCGAATAATCGCAAAGGATCAATGCAAATCTATGAAGAAAAAAGCCAGAGATAAGTTTGATGAGATCTTCTCTAATAAAATTTGACTTTGAGAAAAATTCTCACCTGGTACAATGAAGTATCACGATAAAGATCACACTCTGCTAGGGCCCAGAGTAAACTCCTTCCTCTTCTTCCTACTGAAAAAATTGCATGTCTGCCACGAACACATAAATCTCTTTCAGGGTAGGACACCTGATTGGTACCGGAGGCAGCTGTAAGGACATGAAGGTTCGGATACGTTTCCTGGCAAAATTTAATTCTTCTCAAATCACGACGAAAGGGCTTGGATAATCTCTTGATATCTTTGGGAAAATACATTCCAATGAACAAACATGTCTGTAGCACTACAGTGAATTAAAAAAAGGAAGTTTGTTAATAACATATTTGTTTAACTTAGAACATTAAACATAGGCCCTCTCACCATCAACTTCCAACCCTCTTTCATCACAGCACTTCTTCGACAGCTCAAGGGGAACTTTAAGACATACCAAACAGTGAGGATTACTTTTCATCTCCGGCTAGAGTGTGCTTCTGCTTTTTGGACTTACTGAGTTTTCCTTTTGCCGGTGAGATTTTTCTTCTCTTGAGTGAAGCGCTGCTTGAACCATCCTGATCAGTCTTCTTTCTCGTTTTGATTTCTATAATATGACATTGGGTTAGTGACGAAACAAAAATAGGATAAAAATTGAAATTAGTACAACTTACCATCAGCTTCTTGTCCTGCTTTCTGCTTCGCCAATTCAGAGATAACTTGATCAGTCATGACTTCCGAAGTGTATGGAGTGCCTTTGCTGTCATTGCAAACTTTTGCAACATCCTTCCTGACCAGATACATAACACAGTCATACACAGCCTCACACACAGCACGCCTGAAGGCAGAAATATCCTTGTTCTCCTGAGCAGAAAATAGTTTGGCTCTGATACGAGGAAACAAATTGTCCAAATCATCCTCCTCAACAGATCCAGAACAGAAGGCATTGACCAACCAGTAGATTGAATGCGAGAAATCATTCTTGGATTTAGACCACTTCTCCACAGGAAAGTCCAACACAACATTCCGCACTTTTAACCCAGGTGCTACGTCGCTGTTCATATCCTCAGACAAATCATCTGACGGGAACACCTTCTGAAATGTTGTCTTATACACTCTGTATTTCTTTTTTCTTCTTCCATTTGGAAAATTTCCTCAAACAACTCAGTGAGCTCCTCTGCTGGCAAATCACTGTTCTTCAAGCTCTCAGGAACAAGAATTGTTAGCTTTGGCTTAAATGTGTCAATGTCATACTCAAGCTTTTTGTAAAAAATCGCCAAGCATGGCTTCGAATCAACCAACACTAATACAATCCCAATTTTCCTCGAAAAGTCCTGACCATTATCCCAACACTTCAGAACATTCAACCAATTTTTGACGTACTCAACACCACTATCTTCAGAAGACCAATCCAGAGCAAAAGGGAAAACGAGCTTCTGCTTGTTCTCAGAGAACATTGTCCACGCTGCAACAATCAAAAAATTAAACAGAAGAATTGGTGTGTTCTTATCTTCTGTCTTCCGGGTAGCACCTCCAAGTTCTTTGACCAATTTAGTAAGAAGTGGGAGAACGACTTCAACTTCAGTACCATCACTGCGCACAATGTTAACACGCATTGATCCATCATGAACATCGCCCAAAAGACCTTCATGATTGTCAAGACCTGAAGCCACAGTGCCCATGGATGGACCCACACACGGAACAACAATATTACCTCCAGAAACAGATTCCACTAATTTGTCGAAGCCAAGCTGCAAGACTTCACATTGCTTATTGTATGATTCTACCAACTTGCTGTTCGACTCTGCCATGATTCTGTTTGACTCAGCCATGTCCCTGTTTGCCGTTATCAAGTCCTGGCTAGCTGCCACCAAAGATTGCAAAGTTGTATTGATGTTAGAATAACTGCTTGTAATTTCTGACACACTCTGTGTAAACCCGATTCCACATTCAGATTACGATGCTGCAAATTGTCATTGTTTGGTCCAAACACAAATGCATTGACCTTTCTCCAAGTCTAAAATAGTCCAATTGTGAGATTTAAAAAAACATTCTGACAACAAAAATTTTTGTGTAACTCACAATAAATTCTTCATCGGAAGGGCGATCAACAGTAGCTGGTGTCCGATCACTTGGATTCGTCTTTAAAAAAAAAATAATACAAAAATTTAGAATAGTCCAAGTGATGGAAAAAAATAATCGAGAAAAACAGAAACATACAACTACAGTGTTGTTTTCACGGATGGCAGTGGGTTGCAACTCAGAAGTGGTAGATTTGTGTTCTGCAACATTCTTTGCAGATTCCTTTTCATTTTCTGTGTCTGAACTCATATTGCTGCAGCATTTCACAGAAAAGATGATACAAGTTAGAGAACACAAAAATATTGACATGTTTGTTTTAAAAATGCTGCGAGGTAAACACACGAGGAAAAACATTAAATAGAAAAGACGAAGCACAAAGCAGTTTCGTTATGTGCTCACCTTGCCCTTCTGAATATAGAAAAACGGCATCAGAAAAAAAAAAAAAAAATCAGCACTACCATCATGTGAGAGTGTTCAATACAAGAATACAAAAAATTTAGTTCATACCTTGTGACAATTTCACTCTCAATGCTAAAAGCACACATATAGACGAGGGAAAGGTTAGAACATAGAATAATGACATACAATGTCAGCATCGAAGCAACACCACATCAGAACAGGGAAACTTTTGTGAAATTCATTCACTTGTAGTATACCTCAAAGTATCCCTCACAAACAATAATAAACAGTTAAAGGAAGCATGTATATTGTCCTCCCTTTGCCTGTTGGAGTCTCCCAAACCTTCACAGATCAGGTAAAAAAGACATGAAATAACAAATGAATTTTCCACCACATCAACAACACACCAAAGCCCCCAAAGATCACACACCAAAACCTCCAAAAATCAAAACTTCAAAATATTCTTAGAAATGCTTCTTCACAAAAGCAGTGACAGATGAGAGATGGAAATAATTGAAGGGGGAAAACCAGTATCAACTCGTATTGTTGTGTCCCTTTCTACTCCCTCGATTAACTCGTATTGTTGTGTCTTTCTGTCTCTCTCCTTCTGTCCACCGAGAATGCATCATCGCAAAACATCATCTAATGTAACAAATGTCAACTCGAAAAGGGAGCCCAATTGAAGTGACATAAAAAATGGAACGAATGCGCTCCAGTCGACGAACAGCATATGTGCCTCTGACGACGAAAAGCGTTTGTGCTCACGTCAACGGACCGCAGATTAGCTCACGTCAACGAAGAGCGTATGCGCTCGCGTCGATGACAATAAAAAGCTACTCGTATTGTTGTATCTTTCTGTCTCTCTGCGTTAGTAGACCGAGAATGCATCATCGCAAAACATCATCTAATGTAACAAACGTCAACTCGAAAACGGAGCCCAATTGAAGTCACATAAAAAATGGAACGAATGCGCTCCAGTCGACGAACAGCATATGTGCCCCTGTCGACGAAAAGCGTTTGCGCTCACATCAACGAAGAGCGTATTAGCTCACGGCAACGAAGAGCGTATGCGCTCACGTCGATGACAATAAAAAGCTATCACTTCGACGAGCGGCAAATACACACGCTTCCATGAATTACTGCCACGACGAGCAAATGTGCTCACATCGATGGAGAGCGAATGCGCTCATTTCGACGACAACAAAATGCGGTCACGTCGACAAAGAAAGATGAACACACAATACAACCCCCAACCACAACACAACTAAAAACACACGCAGACAAAAGCAAATCTGCGAGTCAGATCTGCCCCGAGCGGAGCAAAGAGATGACGACAGCGGCAGTCGCGTCGACAATGAGCGAATGTGACGCCACCAACACCTGAACAACAAAACACACCCCAGCACAACTACATCACAAGCAACATAACCACAGCCAAACAATACAATTTGTCATAATGCACTTAACACAACGGCGCTTCGGTGGCTCTGTTGACATGACGCCGGTCAACATGATGGACTCACCAATAGTAATTTATTATTGACAAAACACTGTGGCGGTCGTTGCTAGACACAAAAACATTTGAAAACTTATTGAGATTATGTGTGTGAAAAAACGAATGATTTCACATGATTCGAAACAACTATTCTAACTTCAACACATAATAGTGCTCTATTGCCCCTCACTGTCAAAACATTACCGATTAAGAATTTCAAAACTGCACAGCCTGGAAACACAACACTAAACAGTACTACTCCGCCCAAAGTTCTAAACACACATAATAGTGCTCTATTGCCCCTCTCTATCAAAACATTCACGATTAAGAATTTCAAAACTGCACAGCCTGGAAACACAACACTAAACGGTACTACTCCGCCCACAGTTCTAAACAGATCATAAGAATCGGATTAATGTGACGTAACAACAACACACTGAAAATTGCCACGATCAAAATAGCATCGTGACCACATAACATTCAGTCATAATCTTTTTGCTGACTCATGAGCATTCCTCACACATTCCTTATGACCTACCTACCTCTCGCTCTATACATCTATACATACATGCAAAAACAAATTACTAGAAGCAACTGCTAAAAAATCTTGCAGCGGCTGCTAGTAATTTATTATTTACTCCGCATCAATAGAGATCAATAGGCATCAATAAACCACGAAGTCATCGCGCAGTCTATGGCTCACGGCTAAATGTGGTGGGAATAGCACCGGTATGAGGAGGGGTGGTATGACCCCCACCAGAAGTAGTCATATGGTACTGGACCTAGATCAGTTGGACGAAAATCTCCTGGCAGCTGGCAACTAGCTTTCCCTAGCAAAGGAACATAAAATCTGGACCAGGTTCAGTGTGTACTTTTACAGTATTCTTGCTGGCAGATGGCAACGGACAAAGAACACTGACATCATTTGGCCAAAAAGTGACGTCAGTCAGATTTTTAATTACCAGCAGCCGATGCAAGATTTTTTAGCAGAAGCTGTGGTGTGTAATTGATTGACATTGTACGTGATATAGTTAAGTTGAAAACTGAGTCATTTTGAGCTCAAAAGACATTTACAATTAGTAAATAGATTGATGTGTTGTTCTGAGAACAAAATGTTATAGTATTGTTGTGAGTCACATAAGGTTAGTCTATGCCGTTTTTGATGATAAAAAACGTGAATGCCTAAAAGTTATGGACAATAGAGGATTAAGCTGGCCGTAACTTCGGCGAACAATGCTCAATAGATCTGATGGTAGGTGGTTCAAAATAATCCCATTCAGTTTTATGGTAGTCATTTCAGAAGTGTTTGCAAGACAATGCAACATACACTTTCTGCAGAAGTGAGTTAGCATTGTCTTCCATGTTGGTTTATCTGTCGTGGCTTCGTTCATGTATGTTAGTGGTTGTGTCATCGTGGCTTCGCCGTTGTGGCGTGGTCGTTGTGACGTGGTTGTCGTCGGGTTGTCGAAGTGGGTCCATTGTCCATGCTAGTTATAAGGTACGATGAAAGCATGATTTGGGCAGAGAAATGGAATGCTGTGTTTTCATATTGTCTGTCATGTGTTTGCATTGCAAACAGTTTTTGGTGATGTATTTTTGTGGTGTGTTTAAACAGAAAACCATTTTTGGAAATCCAGTAAGTGGTGTGTCATTCTAACAAGTGATCAATATCAAGATGAGAAAAATGAATGCTGTGTTATCACATTGCAAGTAATGAGTTAACATTGGGTAATGTGCTACAATTTTGCATTCAGTGATGCTTTTATGTTGAAAACCTTCCTTAGGTTTTAGATTACGATGTACACATATTTTGGCAATGTTGGTTATGAGGTACATTGAAAGAATGATTTAGGCAGAGAAAACGAATGATGTGTTTTCATAATAAGGTCTGTTATGCATTTGCATTGAAAACTGTTTTTGGCGAACTGTAACATTTTTGGTGATCCATTTACATGATGCGTCTATGTTGAGAAATATTTTTGGGTAATATGCTACAATTTTGCATTCCGTGATGCTCTTATGTTGAAAACATTCCTTAGGTTTTAAGTTGCAACATACACAAATTTTGGCCATGCTGGTTGGTGTTGTGTCTAACCTTAAACAACATTGACATGAAAAATGTTTTTTGGTGATCAGTCTACGTGTTGCGCTTATTAGAAATCATTTTTGGGTTTGCAATAGAGTTGCACACAATTGCGATTTCAAGTTGTAAGTAGTGTTATGTTCTTTGCCATTGACACCATCGTTGTTCATTTGATTGTTGTGTGGGTTTCCGTTGCCAGCGGCCATCGTCGCTGGTATTTTGATTGTTGCGTGATCGTTGTTGCAATCGTCATTTTAAATTTGATTGTTGTGTTGGTTTCTGTGCTGTGTCCATGGATTGTGCGGGGGCAGAAGTTTAATATCTGCGATGGTGTTTGTGTGGTAGGCTGAATTCTGACGATGTGGCGGAAATCATCAGGGTGGGTGAGTGTTGACACAGCACGTGACTTTTTACATTGTATGCAGAAAAAAATGGCACGCATCAAAACAGGAGGGGTGGCAACTTCTTGCCCAGAGCCTCGGTACCAAATAGTTGAAAATAAAAGAAAACAAAATGGGAGAACTCACCTGTCAGGTGAGCAATGAGCCTGATAATTTTTTTGGAAGCAGGACTGTTGATCAGAGAGAACGCGGCAATGGGCCAATGTGGTTGATAATAATTGGGAGGGGTATGGGGAGGAAGGGCAGGGTCAGAACTTTTAATTTCCAATTAAATAGTTGAACATAAAAAAATGGGAGAACTCACCGGTCAGGTGAGCAATGGATCTGATTATTTTTTGTTAGCAGGGCTGTTGAACAGAGAGGACGGGGCTATATGCCGATGCGGTTGATACTAAGTAGGAGGGGTATGGGAGGAAGGGAAGGGTCAGAACTGACAATTTTCAATTAAATGGTTGAAAATAGAAAACATGGGAGAACTACCAACCGGGTGAGCAATGGCATATTCTTTTTTGGTAGCAGGGCTGTTGATCCCAGAGGACACAGCAATGGGCCAATATGGTTGATAAGAAGCGGGACGGGTGAGGGGAGGAATGGTAGGGTCAGGACTGACAATATTCAATTAAATAGTTGAAAATAAACAAAAACAAAATGGGAGAACTCACCAGTCAGGTGAGCAATGGACCTGATTCTTTTTTGAAAGCAGGACTGTTGATCAGAGAGGACTCGGCGACGGCCAATGTGGTTGATAATAAGTGGGAGGGGTATGAGGAAGGGCAGGGTCAGAACTATTTAATTTAGTTGAACATAAAAAAATGGGAGAACTCACCGGTCAGGTGAGCAATGGATCTGATAATTTTTTGTTAGCAGGGCTGTTGAACAGAGAGGACTGGGCTACAAGCCAATGTGGTTGATAATAAGTAGGAGGGGTATGGGAGGAAGGGAAGGGTCAGAACTGACAATTTTCAATTAAATGGTTGAAAATAGAAAACATGGGAGAACTTACCAACCGGGTGAGCAATGGCCATAATTCTTTTTTTTGGTAGCAGGGCTGTTGATCCCAGAGGACACAGCAATGGGCCAATATGGTTGATAAGAAGCGGGACGGGTGAGGGGAGGAATGGCAGGGTCAGGACTGACAATATTCAATTAAATAGTTGAAAATAAACAAAAACAAAATGGGAGAACTCACCAGTCAGGTAAGCAATGGACCTGATTCTTTTTTTGAAAGCAGGACTGTTGATCAGAGAGGACTCGGCGACCGGCCAATGTGGTTGATAATAAGTGGGAGGGGTATGAGGAAGGGCAGGGTCAGAACTATTTAATTTAGTTGAACATAAAAAAATGGGAGAACTCACCGGTCAGGTGAGCAATGGATCTGATAATTTTTTGTTAGCAGGGCTGTTGAATAGAGAGGACTGGGCTACAAGCCAATGTGGTTGATAATAAGTGGGAGGGGTATGGGAGGAAGGGAAGGGTCAGAACTGACAATTTTCAATTAAATGGTTGAAAATAGAAAACATGGGAGAACTTACCAATGGGGTGAGCAATGGCCATAATTCTTTTTTTTGGTAGCAGGGCTGTTGATCCCAGAGGACACAGCAATGGGCCAATATGGTTGATAAGAAGCGGGACGGGTGAGGGGAGGAATGGCAGGGTCAGGACTGACAATATTCAATTAAATAGTTGAAAATAAACAAAAAACAAAATGGGAGAACTCACCAGTCAGGTAAGCAATGGACCTGATTCTTTTTTTGAAAGCAGGACTGTTGATCAGAGAGGACTCGGCGACCGGCCAATGTGGTTGATAATAAGTGGGAGGGGTATGAGGAAGGGCAGGGTCAGAACTATTTAATTTAGTTGAACATAAAAAAATGGGAGAACTCACCGGTCAGGTGAGCAATGGATCTGATAATTTTTTGTTAGCAGGGCTGTTGAATAGAGAGGACTGGGCTACAAGCCAATGTGGTTGATAATAAGTGGGAGGGGTATGGGAGGAAGGGCAGGGTCAGAACTGACAATTTTCAATTAAATGGTTGAAAATAGAAAACATGGGAGAACTTACCAATGGGGTGAGAAATTGACAGGATTCTTTTTTTTTGGTAGCAGAGCTGTTGATCCGAGAGGACTCGGCGATGGGCCAATATGGTTGATAAGAAGTGGGAGGGCTGTGGGGAGGAATGGCAGGGTCAGGACTGACAATATTCAATTAAATAGTTGATAATAATCAAAAAAACAAAATGGGAGAACTCACGAGTCAGGTGAGCAATGAGCCTGATTATTCTTTGTTAGCAGGGCTGTTGATCAGAGAGGACGCGGCAATGGGCCAATGTGGTTGATAACAAGTGGGTGGGGTATGGGGAGGAAGGGCAGGGTCAGAACTATTTAATTTTCAATTAAATAGTTGAACATAAAAAAATGGGAGAACTCACCTGTCAGGTGAGCAATGGACCTGATTTTTTTTGTTAGCAGGGCTGTTGATCAGAGAGGACACCGCGATGGGCCGATGTGGTTGATAATAAGTGGGAGGGGTCTAGGAGGAAGGGAAGGGTCAGCACTGACAATTTTCAATTAAATAGTTGAAAATATAGCATTAACTCACTAACAGGGTGAGAAATTGACCTCGGTAGCAGGGCTGTTGATCAGAGAGGACGCGGCGATGAGCCAATGTGGTTGATTTGAATTGGGAGGGCTGTGGGGAGGGAGGGCAGGGTCAATTGTGAGGATTTTCAATTAATTAGTTGAAAATATGAAAAAAATGGGAGAACTCACCAGCCAGATGAGCAATAGACCTGATTCTTTTTTTGACAGCAGGGCTATTGATCTGAGAGGACGCGGCAATGGGCCGATGTGGTCAATTAGATGTGGGAGGGGTGTGGGGAGGAATCGCAGGGTCAGAGTTGCGACGATTTTCAATTAAATAGTTTTGCGCATAAAAAAATCAAAATCGCCATAACACAACAACCAACCTGTCTTTTGAGGAGGCGTCACGGATGCTTCGTTGTCGCGAATGTTGGGAAGAGGATGAGCCAAATCGCGGCTCAAAACTCCGTAAACTCACAGAGATGGAAGGGGATGATGGTCCGGTCCAGCGGAAATCCCATGGTCTTGTTTTGTTATGGCGCAGTGCAAAAATGGACGTGCATTGCCATCTGCTTGATGATTCACGCACTTCTCCTGACAAGTACGCATGTATTGTATGGTAGGGAGATGACAGACAGGGACATTCTCAACATAGTTGACCAGTCTTTGGGTACCCGACTACCTATCAAAAATTTCAATGGCAGGCAGGTTTTGTGGGCAAAGTTGCTGGGGAACCCAAAAATATTGTGTTGGCAGTCAAGGTGGGGTAGTCGGGTCTTATTAGTAAGATTTACTAGGATGCCACCCCTCCTATCATGACCACCCTTCCAATAAGCTAACCTACCGTGGCACGCACTAGCACAACTTTTCAATGAGTCTCTTTCGAATTCACAACAGCCCTTAAAACATGGGAGTTCATCGATAAGCATAAGTTGACTGGTCGTGGAGCAGCCCCCAGAGCATTGAAGTGATTGCAGAATTGCATTGACAAATATGGTATAAACAGACCAGCCTCATGGTAAATATTTCTATGTTGAAGTGATCATAATCGTTTTTTATGAGTGATTATCGTTGTATGGTCAGGTCAAGTACCTATCCAAACAGTTTTTGCAATATTAAGTAATTTTGCCCAAGTGTGATTCTAAGGGTGATGAGGAGTGGGGTGCCAGTAGTCTTTTTTGAATTTGTAACAGCCCAGGTAATTTGCAAGGTTGTTGCATAGCAAAAAATTGACAAGATCCTACCGGTATGTACAATAATCAATAATCATAGATAATCATAGGACAGATGATGTAATCGTCATAGATCATCATAGATCATCATATTATTTTTTGTGTAAGATACAATCATTTTTCCAGATTCTACCATACCGGAGCGAAACATTAATTTTTCTGGGATATGGTACAATACTACGGGACCACACGGGACCATTATCACTGCAAGACAGGCAACTTTGGACTTTGGCGATAAGTATCGCCAGATGGAGTCGTCCGATGTCGTCCAATGTCGTCAGTTGACGTCACTTAGAAATATCGGGTCATTTCATGCCTTCACTACGGGTTGTTAAAATGTCATCAGGTGTCGTCACTTGGGCCGTCATTGTGTCGTCAGTGTTGTCACTTGGGTCGTCAAAAGGACTTCACGGTCATCACTTGTGTCGTCAGTTTGTCTTCACTATGTTTTTGCTTAGGGTCATCAGTCGTCTTTGACGTCACTTTGTTCGTCACTATCGTCAGTAGGCAGCCGTATATATACCACGTAGGGGTTGTCAGCGTCGTCACACAGTTTGTCAGTGTCGTCACGAAGGGTCATTAAAATGTCGTTAACTGCCTTCTGTTCAGTCGTCATTTTGTCTTCAGTGCCGTCACTTAGGGCCGTCATTTTGTCTTCAGTGTTGTCACTTAGGGTCGTCATTTTGTCTTCAGTGTCGTCACATGGTGCCTTCTTATGTCGTCACTGGGTTAGTCACATTAATGAGATAATGTAAAAGATGTCAGTTGTCTTCAGTTGTCGTCAGTTGACGTCAGTTAATCGCTCAAAAATCATCCACGTGGCAAACTTGCCTGTCTTGCTGAAGTCGGAAAAACATCTCTCTTTCATCTTTGAGAAAAATGCAATTCTGTTGCATGAGGCCTACGATATCTAACAGAAAAATGAGCAGGGAAAAGGGGCTTTTCAGAAAAAGTTGTCCCATAAAGAGTTTACTTCCCCTAACTCCTTTTACAGACCACGATTACATTACCGTAAAATGCGGAGCATAAGCACCCGCAAATGTTAAAAGATACATTTTTGTTGGGTTTATACACTGTAACAAGCTAGTAATTTTAACACGGTGGAAATTTATTGGTATCCTAAGACTTACCGCCAGGTAGGCCTGTTGTATATATGTCACAGCACATCACAACACTTCACAACATTGTTGGGGGCGAAAAGCTCTGATTCGTTCATCCCCCCACTCAACGCCCACGATTACATCGTGCCAAATGAAATGCCTTCCCCATCAAGAAGTCACCCAAGATAACATCGCGCCAAATGAAATGCCATCCCCTTCAAGGAGTGGAACTTCTTTCATTGCAATTTGCAAAGTGTCTGGAGAGATTCATACAATACTCACAGGTTATGCCTTCCTCAGTTGTCATGTTTTCCGCGGAACTGTCGCGCCGCAAATCGTATGCTGTCAAGGACAAAAGGGACTTGGTCTATGCGATCGACTCCATTGTTGCCACGGGAGTTTCTCGTCGCAATGCGTGTTCTCAAATGGGTTTTGACCACTCCTATTATGCCCGTTTCAAGAAGGTCATCGCAAAAGTGGACGCCCTGGAGAAAAAGCGATGTCTACATGCCCTACAAGATCAATGGATCGGCATGCAAGATTCATCCTGGTGCCCCCATTTTGCTCAGCATCATCCAAGATGACCTGTCCCAGTTTGTTGTGCAATTGAGGCACAACGGTGTACAGGTGAGTACCCGTATGATTCGTCAAGAGGCTGCTCGCCTGCTCCCGGCTTTCCGAGAAAAGACACTTCCTGCAAGAAAGTAGCTGTTGGACGTTTTGTGAAGAAGATGGGTCTCTCTCATCGTGCAGCTACACACACTGCACAAAAGCACTTCAAGGAAACGAAGGAAGAGGCTTCTCACTTCATTGAGTTCATGAGGATGAAGCTCCAAGGGAAAGATCCATGTGACATCATCAACATGGATCAGACCCCCATCCAGTACTCCTTCCATTCCAATCGAACTCTTGAGAACAGAGGTGCACGGACCGTCCACGTCCGTGCTTCCCCCACAGACACGAAACGTGTCACGCTTGCCACCACGTTAGATGCTGCAGGCAATATGTTGCCACCCATGATGATTTTTAAGGGAGCACCGAATGGTCGTATTGCGAAAACGGAATTCACGACGTACCCAGCTGACGGCATTACCTACCTAAGGCATGGATGGACGAGGCCGCCATGATGAGGTGGATCAACCTTGTCCTCGTGCCTTGGAAAACGCAAAGGCACAAGGCATTGTCCCTACCCTAATCCTTGACGCATATCGCGTGCATATGATGGGAAATGTGGTAAACCGTATTCAATCCATTGGGATTGAGGTGATCCACATCCCGGCAGAATGTACCTACCTCTGCCAGCCTGTCTACGTGGGGATCAACAAGACCATCAAGACCAGCATGACGGAGAAGTGGGAGGATTGGATGCTTGAACGAGACGGGCTGGTAAATGGGGCGGCTAAGGAGCCAACCCGAAAACTCATGGCGGAGTGGGTTTGCGTTGCATACAATTCCATTCCCAACCAAACTGCGAAAAATGCACGGTTGAAAAAGGATTTTGAATGGTTTAATTAGGTAGTTTCATAATGTGTTAACAAAACATTTGTTTAATTCTAAAAAGCTGGAGCATTACAACGAAATAGAGTGTTCTAATTTAATTGTTCTAAACTTTAATTTGTATACGAAACAACAACTGCGTAAGCATAACCGCAGTTGTGGAAAAACAGACGCCGCATCATGCGATTCACATGCTCGGTGGTAAACACCTCCGTGGTCTTCACCGTCGCTCTGTCCAAGCGGAGGTCATTATCCCCAGCTGCATACTCCCTTGCCGTGAAACAAACACGGCACCCATCAGAACCGTTCTCATCAATCGTGTAGCACACAAGTTTGTGACGCACAAAACAACGCAGACGGAGATGCATCCCGACACCCAGATCGTCACGGTTGAGAACCATGCTGTTCCCACAACCGAAAGGATGACTGGAACAGCTGCGCCCATTACTGTCGGGTAAAAAACCAACAAGAACAATCCGCTCCATGATAAATCGTGTGTCTCTCCCATGTTGTGCAAGGTAGAGATGTGAGTTTTACGGCTTTTTGCCATAACTCCGCGAATATACGGAGTTACAAGGAGCTATACATATGGGCATGTTGGTGGCAACAAGGGGAAACTATTACTGACAGTGTTATGACTAATTGACGTGCTAAAACACTCTAAAAATGCAAATGTTCCGAAAATCGGACATTTGGGACTTATACACTGGTGGTGCTTATGCTCCGCATGTTATGGTAGATTACATGGTACAGAATTCGAGCAGAATTCGTTTTCCTTTTTTCTATAATGTGCGTGTCGTCTGCGAAGAAACGAGATGATCGGACAAAAGAAGCCTAACTCCACTTTCCGCTTTCCGCAAGTTCACTGGCCCGTTTGCCACGTCTTCTTTGCTCTGCTCTGCCGCAGTCTGCCGCTATGGTACAATACCGAATTGTTAATTGCACTACTGCCCTCCACTCCCTCTATCGTCGTCTCTAGAGAACTCTCCACACACCCGCCTCGACCGACGAGGCTGCTATGGTGTCTGCATCCAGCGGCAGTGATTTATGCGGGCATACGATACACCCCGGAGAAATGATACCTGCAACCACCTAGACGATACATTTTCTGAATTCTGCATTTGACATCCTTTTCGCACATTGTTCCTAGAGGCAGCA
Source organism: Cyclotella cryptica (assembly GCA_013187285.1). NCBI lineage: Eukaryota > Bacillariophyta > Thalassiosirophyceae > Thalassiosirales > Thalassiosiraceae > Cyclotella > Cyclotella cryptica. Next base: position 227,910 of record JABMIG010000203.1, on the reverse strand, counting down.
AGAGAGCTATAATATACCAACGCTAAGATGGCAAATTATACGATTAACAACAATGGCGACGAGCAAGGGCAAGGGAGTCTGTTTCAATCCATCATAGGGAACGTATGCGTTTCTCTAGGAATGTGTACTTTTTATTTATGTGGGGCGGATAACACGCAACACGGTTAGTACCGTCGTGAAGTGGCGTTGTGTTACTACATCTTATAGATGTTCTGTGCGATGCGATGCAACATCCTCAAGGCAATTTTTGGCGTTACTTATTTTTGCAGCCAAGAATGGACAGACCGATGAACAGACAGATGAAGAGCGACAACGAGAAATGGACTCTACTTTTTTAGGTAAAGTCATTACATGTGATATGGTGAATTGTCACGATTTCGATTGTGGCGCGATGCCAACAATGTCATAAGCTGGGTAACTGGTGTTTGTGAAGACCAATGCAGTAAGCATGCCGTCCTTGGTTTCGAGACTGAAGGAACAGTTTCTCACCAAAAACAACCACATATGTCGAGACTGCTCGGATGGTCGTTTATGTTTGGCAGTTTGTTTGTCTGATCGCTATGACATCATCATCATCAACGTTGTATAACATAAAATGCACATTAGTTCATTTAATGATATCTGTATACAATATGATTGCATCATTGAAAATCACCATGAAAAATATGCCAAAGTTGACCAAGATACTGCCAGTCAATATGTTGGGTGCCATTGTTCATCGTTCTGCTTTGCTGAGGAAGTGAAGGTAATCGGAAAACACTATTGAGACAACACGATGCACAATAACCGTGTCTAATAAACAATCTCTTCTGCCAAGTTCTTGTCACAAGGACAAGTAAGGGGTAATATTTCAGTTGCTCTTATTTTGGTGATGACAACTAAACTTTTGGCTCAGCCTTCGCATACTCTAATGCAAAACTACAGCGTAAAACTTCAAATCATGGACTATCTGTGAATTTCTGAAACAATCCTCAAGCAAATCAAGTCGAAGATGCAAGGTAAATTAACATTAATAGCAGCTGCTGCAAGTTTTTTGTAGCCAGTTAGACAGAAGAAACATTTTTGAAAAAGAGAAAATATTTCGTTTAAATATAGGGAGGTTTGTCTAAGCTTTGTTAGTGTGCGCATGCAATAAGCACCGGGAGTTGCAGGAATCATATGTCTGGGACGGATAGGCCATAATTAAATCCTGTGCGGATCATGAAATGATTTTTTGTGTTTTTATCTAAACAGGAGAAATCTGCACCACATCTTGTTTGGATCTTGAATCTAGGTAGGAACAGAGCTTTACTATGTCTCACTAGGAACAAAAACACAGATTTTCATCATATATGGAACAAATATCCATTTTGCGATATGAAAAGGAACAATATGAATATTTTCTGTATCTCTAGGAACAAGCTTACATCTTTTTATCACACATGTAACAATTTAAGACAGTGAGATCATGAACAGTGTTGTTCTTACTGAGATTTTGCTCTGTTCCTACTGAGATTTTTGTTCCGGGAACATTCCTACTGGGATTTTGGTTCCGGGAAGAATCCTATTGTGATTTTGGTTCCGGGAAGAATCCTACTGAGATTTTTGTTCCAAGGATAATTTCCTATAGAGATATTTTAGACAAGGATCAGTGTAAGTTTCTGCAGTGATATTTTTGAGCACAGGAACTATGTCTCGAGTTCCAAATGAGATATTTTTTGACACATTCGACATGAACCACTACTTTCCCACATCTCCCCCATTTTGGAAGTAAGATGTAATTTTAAAGGTAAGCAGACGTCAAAACATGATGACTACCCATGTAATCCATCTGAAAAATAAATGACTTATTTACAGGTAATATCACTTGCGTATAAGATGGAAGTACCTGTTATGGTGAAAGGTGAAAAGGTGTCTCACTGAAGGAGAAACAGAACAAGGAGGAGAAGGAGTAGAAGGAGAAGAAGAAAAGTAGGCGCAGGTTCCCAACATTACTAGCAGCCACTGCAAGATTTTTTGCAGCGAGCTACACAGAATAAAATTCATAGAAACAGAGGAAGTCACAGGTTTAAAAAAATAAGGTGGCTTGTCCAAGTTTACTTGTTAGTGTGTGTGTGCCTTGCCCTTTGCGTCCGCCTCACATGCAAATGCGTTTTTGAAATATATAAGACATAATTTTAAAGGTAAACAGACATCAAAACATAACGACTCCCCATGTACGTCAACCAAAAAAATTTATTTACAGGCAGTGGAAGTACCTTTTATGGTCAAAGGTGAAAAAAGTGTCTCACTGAAGAAGGTTTAGGAGAAGCAGGAGAAGCAAGAAAAGCAGGAAAAGCAGGAAAAGCAGGAGAAGAAGAAGAAGAAGAAGAAGAAGAAGAAGAAGAAGGAGAAGAAGGAGAAGAAGGAGAAGAAGGAGAAGAAGGAGAAGAAGGAGAAGAAGGAGAAGAAGGAGAAGAAGGAGAAGAAGGAGAAGAAGGAGAAGAAGGAGAAGAAGGAGAAGAAGGAGAAGAAGGAGAAGAAGGAGAAGAAGGAGAAGAAGGAGAAGAAGGAGAAGAAGGAGAAGAAGGAGAAGAAGGAGAAGAAGGAGAAGAAGGAGAAGAAGGAGAAGAAGGAGAAGAAGGAGAAGAAGGAGAAGAAGGAGGAGGAGAAGAAGGAGAAGAAGGAGGAAAAGGAGAAAGAGGAAAAGGAGGAGAAGGAGGAAAAGAAGGAGAAGCAGGAAAAGAAGGAGAAGCAGGAGAAGCAGGAAAAGCAGGAAAAAGCATAAAAAAGCAGTAGAAGAAGGAGAAGAAGCAGAAGAAGGAGAAGAAGGAGAAGAAGGAGAAGAAGGAGAAGAAGGAGAAGAAGGAGGAGGAGAAGAAGCAGATGAAGGAGAAGAAGGAGAAGAAGGAAAAAGCAGGAAAAGCAGGAAATAAGGGAGAAGCAGGAGAAGAGGGATAAGAAGGAGGAGAAGCAGGAGGAGAAGCAGGAGAAGAAGGAAAAGCAGGAGCAGAAGGAGTAGAAGGTAAAAAAAGGTAAAAAAGGTAAAAAAGGAAAAGAAGGAAAAGAAGGAAAAGAAGGAAAAGAAGGAAAAGAAGGAAAAGAAGGAAAAGAAGGAAAAGAAGGAAAAGAAGGAAAAGAAGGAAAAGAAGGAAAAGAAGGAAAAGAAGGAAAAGAAGGAAAAGAAGGAAAAGAAGGAAAAGAAGGAAAAGAAGGAAAAGAAGGAAAAGAAGGAAAAGAAGGAAAAGAAGGAAAAGAAGGAAAAGAAGGAAAAGAAGGAAAAGAAGGAAAAGAAGGAAAAGAAGGAAAAAGAAGGAAAAAGAAGGAAAAAGAAGGAAAAAGAAGGAAAAAGAAGGAAAAAGAAGGAAAAAGAAGGAAAAAGAAGGAAACAGAAGGAAAAGAAGGAAAAAGAAGGAAATGCAGGAAAAGAAGGAGAAGTAGGGTTAGAAGGGTTAGAAGGAGAAGGAGAAGGAGGAGAAGGAGGAAAAGGAGGAAAAGAAGGAAAAGAAGGAGAAGGAGGAGAAGGAGGAAAAGAAGGAAAATGCAGGAAAATGCAGGTGAAGAGGGATAAGAAGAAGAAGAAGAAGAAGAAGAAGAAGAAGTGACCTAAGCCAGAAAGTATTTAAATAATCTTGTTGTAGACTTTTCTGACTTTGTTTTTTATGAGCTTCATACTACTGTACAACTGATGAATGAGATACTAGTCATCTCATGCATAAAAAAACACAAATGATCATGGGAGAGATTGGCAGTGATTTGTGGCAGTTCCATGACTGGCTCATATTCAACTGCCCAAAGGAACTGTCCCATGGGAAGGTTCCTGAGAAGGAAATCCTCCAATGGATATTCAACCTAAGAAAACACCTACAATGTGTATGGTGGAGTTCTAGGAAGGAAAATCCTATTTGGATATGATTTCTGAGAAACTCATACCTTATGACTTTTGAGTCCTTCCTCTGTATCAAACAATGTGAAGGAGACTTATGGAGTTCCACCTGGCAGCTCCAGATTCTTGGCCTATGTCACTCGCCCCCACGAATGGAGGGTCAGGTGAGGTGTGTGAAAAAACCTTTTCTTTGGAAAGAAAAAATGGGGAGGCCTGTTTTTGTGAGCGGAAGACACTTGTTTTGTGTACCTGGTTATACTGGTGATAGAAGACTTTCCTGGCTGAGTAGTGACTACGAAGCATTATTTCAAGCGTAAGTGTTAGTGGAGAGAGGAGTAAGAGTGATTCACTGACATGTTCTTTATTTTAAGTGTCTGTAGTGTCAAAGTATGGTGTTACTCTCCTAATGTTTAATCTTTCTGATTTTGTTCCGCTGTGAACCCTGATAGTACCATTCATATGGACTGTCGATATAGTCCAAGGATCTTTATGGTATTTGCTTTCTGATTTGCGGAGGATACCTTTTTTCCGAAGAAGTACTCTATCACCAATTTTATAATCCCAATCGACGAGAGACTTGTTTTCACGTTCGGTGTTGCGATCGGTTTGGCATTGCCTATGGTCTCCTATTTTGTTTCAGTCAGCTAGGAAGGGAATGTCAAACAGCATGTCCCTGCCAAATATTGCTGCACCTGGAGAGGCTTTGAGTACCGTGTGGTATGTGGAGCGAACGGCCCATGCAGCATCTGTGAGGAAGTCTGTTGTGTCACTAGGAGCCACTGTATTGGCCATGTCTAATTCAGTGGTACGGAGCATTGTCATGATTACTTGATGCATCCGTTCTAGTATTGCGTTCGCTTGGGGGTTCTTGATGCTGGTTGGCTTACGCTTGATACCGTATGAATCACATAGGGTTTCAAATTGAGCTTGAACTCGCTTCCATTGTCGTAAATGATTACTTGACAACGTGGGTAATGGCTAAACCAGATCTTGTTTACTAAAGAGCCAACTTGTGCTGATGATTTATCAAAGTATGCTTCTTTAGGTTTATCATGTGTGTTAGTACCCTTGAGGCCCTTTTTACCCTTGGGAGTAACAGAATTGAATTCAGTTACCGGTAGTTCCACAATTTTGAACCAACTGGTAGCTGGATCTATCATTGTGACACACATAAAGTCAATTTCAGTGCCGTCTTTGCCCTTGAGAGTGTATGGTCCGATTAGGTCCACACATAGTACCTCCCAGGGGTTTGATACAACCAATTTTGTAGGCAATTTACCGTACTTATGTTGGTGTTGTTTGTTGACTTGGCATTTATGACAATTTTTGACAAAGGTGCGGACAGAGTGTCTCAAACCTTTCCAATACATCGCAGCGTGAAGAGTTTCTTCGAGACGAGTTGTCCCAGGATGCTGCAGGTAGTGATGATATCACTGTACTGCTCGCTGCTGGAGTTCCTGTGGGATGACAAGTTTGCCATCTTTGCACAGTACTTGAACATTTTCTACCAGCTGAGGTTTGTATGCCTCCAGCAGGCTGAGTTTGTCCAGCATTTTATCCGTTTGTTGAGCTGCGGCAATCTCCCAAACTGTCAGGGGATAGATCGCATTCTCTTCGCTGCGGTTAGCAAACACAAAGTTCATGAGGTCTGAGTGTTGTGCTGGGGATGGGTCCTCTTCTGATTGCATAGTGTAATAACACCAGCATTTGGTGAAGGTCATCCAGTTTTCCTTGACGTCCTTTGTTGGACCAAAGTCAAGGCGTGAAATTGCATCCGCAACTGTGTTGTGGATTCCTTTGATGTACACGATTTCAGGACCATATTCCTCTAGTAATAAACGCCAACGGTAAACCCTGTCACAGGTTAAACCGAGTGCATCTTGCATGAGGTTCTTGTGGTCTGTGTAGACTACAATAGGCTGGCCCCACAGCATTCCTTTGAATTCTTTGAGTGTTTCAACAATGGCTAGAAGTTCAATTTTGGTTACGCTGTATTTTTGCTGACAGACAGAGAGTTTTCTGCTGAAAAATGCAATTGGCCGGTTGTTCTGAGTAATGACGGCTCCAAGTTGTCTCTTGGATCCATCAGTATAGATCTCAAACCCTTTTGAGTAATCAGGGTAGGCCAAGGACACATCTTTGGCGATAGTGGCCTTTACATCATCGAATGCTTTTTGATGTTCCTCAGTCCATTTCCAGGGTTTCTTTTTAACCTTGAGAAGTTTGGATTGTTTGGTATGACCACACTCGCCTACGAGGCTTGTGAGTGGGGCAAGCATTTCGCTGCGCCGTGCCCAAAGATCTCGATAGTATTGGACCATGCCAAGAAATCTACGGAGGTCTTTGACATTTTGGGCGGTGTCAGTGCAAGTATCGACTGTACCTTCTTGGGTTGTGGTTTAATTCCCTCTCGTGAGAGGATGTACCCAAGATATTCTGTTTCAATGGCACAGAAGTTTGATTTGCGAGCATTTACTTTTAGGTTCGCATCTTGCAGTCTGGAGAGGACCAATTCCAATTTAGCCAGGTGGTCTTCCAGGGTTCCCTTGGTGATACATAGTAGATCATCAATGTAAGCTCTTACGAACTCAAGGGTGGCCATTAGTTCCGTCATTTTCGATTGAAATATGTCCGGAGAACCAGCAATTCCCATTGGTAACCTGAGGTAAGAGTACTTACCCCATGGAAATATAATGGTGCAGATCTTGGATGCATCTGGATCCAACCTAATGGTGTAGTAGCCCATGTTTAAATCAAGGGCTGTGGCAAAAGTGAAACCTTCTAACTCTTGCATGACTGTACTAATTTTTAGGTAACGGGAATGGTTTTCTAACTATCCTTTTGTTTACTTCTCTAAAATCACTTAGGAAACGTACAGTCTGATCTTTTTGGTACTATGAACGATGGTGAAGCCCATTCAGATGCGGGCTGCCACTGTAGTACCCCCCTAGGTCACATAGTCTTTTGAGCTCTTTCATGAGAGTCTCTTTTACTGAATGTGGCACTGGGTAGGCTCTGCCATGGTACGGTTTTGCACCTTCCTTCAGTTCAAGGAGACAGGCTCAGTATTCCAATCACCTAGTGTACCATCAAAGAGGTCCTCGTATTTACGGAGGAGCTCCAACAACTTATTTTGATCTTGTAGACTAAGGTGAGGACAATTGTTGTCAACAACTGATTGGAGGTCTGCTTTTTCATATTTTGCATCTAAGATGTGAACTGCACGCTGAGTGGCTTCCTCAGTACTACGTGGTTCATGAATCATGCTGTGGTTAACTGACCAAGCTTTTTCAATCTTAGAGCTAGTTGACAGACTGTTGATGTCTCTCATCGGCAAGATGATCTCATCAATGGTAATATCCTTTGTTCGAAAATCTAGAACAATTCCAAGCTCTCTTAGTGTTTTTACACCTAAGATGAGGTCAAACGCTGGCTTAGCCATCTTTTTACCATCATACTCCACAACATCAGGTTTAACTGTGTATTCCTTGCTGTTGGAGTACTCTAGGAATTTTAGAGTGACTTCGCCTCTTCCTTTGGTTTTTGAAGCACCCATTCGACGCGGTGCCAAGACTTTGACACCTGCCTAGTCAAGTAGGGAAAACGCTTGGTGGTTCCTTTTTCATGGAACATGAGGTCACCATCGAACCAGTGTCCAATAGTACTCTCAAGAAGTTGTTTTTGCGACTCCTGGACAAGTGTTTGAGTTTTGTCGAGGACTGACTTCCAGTCGCTAATTTTTGTACAGCTAGTACTGCTGTTACTGAGTCCATTGATTTTTGTGGGTTAGATGGCTCAATTGACTTTGATTTATGTAGGGTGTCCCTCACTGAGTTGGGATCTACATCAAAGTTAATGGACAAGTTCGAGGTGTCTTTGAGATTTTTCAAAGTTACGTCCACCGAGGGACTCGAATAATCCGGAATTAAAATTTTGTCATTTAATTCTAATTTTTGGTTACTGGTAGTTTTTATCGGACCAGGGGAGGGTTAGTGTAATTGGCTAACTCGTGGCTAGTTTTAATTTTCTTACAATTATTTTCATTTTCCCCTGTACTACCCGACCCAACACTTCAGGATGAGTTGGAATCGCTGTCACTTTCTTTCGCGACGGCGACGCTTGCCTTTTTGTTGGCTTTCTTGAGACACTTCTCAAGTTTCTCCATGCAAGCCAAGACCTGGGCGTAGGACATCTTGGGGCGACTGTCTTCGTGGGACTTTTGTGCAGATTGCCCAAAGTACCTCGCGTAGGAGTTCCGTCTTTGTTGTAACGGCGACACTCCGTGGTGTTATGCGTGGTGTGTGCACCCCCATGCTTTTTGCATAGCTCGCAGTTCTTGTCTACGCGCGTATACTCCGTGCGTGCTTGCTTGGGCTTCTTGGGAATTCGTGCGCCTAGCGCGAACTTCTTGGAGGGCTGTTCAGCTCCTTGGGCCTTTGCAGGCTTAGAAGACGACTGCCTCTCATCCACTGGGTGCGCCACCTCAATTCGCTCAAGAATGAGCAATAGAGGCTTAACCCCTTTGGGATAGCACTTCTCAAGCAAGTGGTACTGGTCCTGCCACTTCAACGGACACATGCGCAAGATATGGCATGCAAGCTCCGCGTCAGTGAAGGAGTAGACCTGTTGGGTCATTGAACTTGCGCTCGGGCTGTAGTACAAACACAGGAGGTCTACCACGTAATTGTTCAGCTGCATCACGCGCTGCACAAACTGACGCACCCGAACCTTGTTGGGTTTCTTGAGGCAATTTGAAATATAGAATTTCAAATTTTTGCCTGCGTCATGTGCAAAACACGATTGAAGGTGGAGTAGCTGGCACCTCCTGAATGACTCTGACGTCTTGCCCGGTGACTTCTTCCTTTCGACTCCAAAGATGTCGTGAAAGGGACTTGACTCTGTCTGCTCCTTGACAATTAAGTCCCAGGGCTGACGTGCCTCCTCAGTGAGAAGGTTGGCGTAGAGTTGAAAACTTCTAGGGCCGAGTCGGTCATTTTTGTCCTTAAGGTGAGCATGTCGGCCTTTCGGGAGAGTGACTCTGCGGTCTTTTTCTGTTTCTCAGTCTTGCTGAGGGGGTCATCGGCAAGTTCATGTAGAACAGCCTTCCAATCAGGTCCAAAGCTTCTTGGACTGGGTCCCGATCCGCACATAACGGATAGGGCTTTCGCCACCTCTCTCCGCGCTCGCGACTCTTGGTTCTTAAGCCCAATAGGGGCCATCTTCTCAGCAGACATTCTTGAGAGGGCTGCTCCGAGACTTGTTCCAAGGAAAAGGGTCTTGTAGGAGCTTCGTGGCGGTTCGCACTCGAAGGAGACACAATTGGCACGAATCTTGTTCGCGGCAAGATCACGTAGCGCAGACGTGGTGCTACTATTTACCGGCGCACAAAAGACGGTGGCTCGACGGGCAAACACGTGGATGCTGAACACTGGACTGGCAGAGGACAGACGCGACGGTGTTGAACGGACGGTGGTCGGCTCGCCGGTAACGGACGGTCGAAGGACAGTACGGCGATGGACAGACAGTCCAAAAAAAATTCGCTCGAGTAGGTTATCAATTGATAGCGACCTAAGCCAGAAAGTATTTAAAAACGCTTGTTGTAGACTTTGCTGACTTTGTTTTTTATGAGCTTAATACTACTGTACAACTGATGAATGAGATACTAGTTATCTCATGCATAAAAAACACAAATGATCATGGGAGAGATTGGCAGTGATTTGTGGCAGTTCCATGACTGGCTCATATTCAACTGCCCAAAGGAACTGTCCCATGGGAAGGTTCCTGAGAAGGAAATCCTCCATTGGATATTCAACCTAAGAAAACACCTACAACGTGTATGGTGGAGTTCTAGGAAGGAAAATCCTATTTGGATATGATTTCTGAGAAACTCATATCTTATGACTTTTGAGTCCTTCCTCTGTATCAAACAATGTGAAGGAGACTTATGGAGTTCCACCTGGCAGCTCCAGATTCTTGGCCTATGTCAAGGAGGAGAAGGAGGAGAAGGAGGAGAAGGAGGAGAAGGAGGAGAAGGAGGAAGGAGGAGAAGGAGGAGAAGGAGGAGAGGAGGGAGGAGGAGAAGGAGGAGAAGGAGGAGAAGGAGGAGAAGGAGGAGAAGGAGGAGAAGGAGGAGAAGGAGGAGAAGGAGAAGGAGAAGGAGGAGAAGGAGGAGAAGGAGGAGAAGGAGGAGAAGGAGGAGAAGGAGGAGAAGGAGGAGAAGGAGGAGAAGGAGGAGAAGGAGGAGAAGGAGGAGAAGGAGGAGAAGGAGGAGAAGGAGGAGAAGGAGGAGAAGGAGGAGAAGGAGGAGAAGGAGGAGAAGGAGGAGAAGGAGGATGAGAGAGAAGGAGGAGAAGGAGGAGAAGGAGGAGAAGGAGGAGAAGGAGGAGAAGGAGGAGAAGGAGGAGAAGGAGGAGAAGGATGAGAGAAGGAGGAGATGAGAAAGAGAGAAGAGGAGAGAGAAAGAGAGAGAAGAGAGAAGAGAGAGAGAAGAGAGAGAAGGAGGAGAAGGAGGAGAAGAAGGAGGAGAAGGAGGAGAAGAGGAGAAGGAGGAGAAGGAGGAGAAGGAGGAGAAGGAGGAGAAGAAAAAGAAAAAAGAGAAGAAAGAGAAGAAAGAGAAGAAGGAGGAGAAAGAGAAGAAGGAGAAGGAGGAGGAGAAAGAGAAGAAGGAGAAGGAGAGAAGGAGGAGAAGGAGGAGAAGGAGGAGAAGAAAGAGAAGAAAGAGAAGAAAGAGAAGAGAAGAAGAGAAGAAAGAGAAGAAAGAGAAGAAAGAGAAGAAAGAGAAGAAAGAGAAGAAAGAGAAGAAAGAGAAGAAAGAGAAGAAAGAGAAGAAAGAGAAGAAAGAGAAGAAAGAGAAGAAAGAGAAGAAAGAGAAGAAAGAGAAGAAAGAGAAGAAAGAGAAGAAAGAGAAGAAAGAGAAGAAAGAGAAGAAAGAGAAGAAAGAGAAGAAAGAGAAGAAAGAGAAGAAAGAGAAGAAAGAGAAGAAAGAGAAGAAAGAGAAGAAAGAGAAGAAAGAGAAGAAAGAGAAGAAAGAGAAGAAAGAGAAGAAAGAGAAGAAAGAGAAGAAAGAGAAGAAAGAGAAGAAAGAGAAGAAAGAGAAGAAAGAGAAGAAAGAGAAGAAAGAGAAGAAAGAGAAGAAAGAGAAGAAAGAGAAGAAAGAGAAGAAAGAGAAGAAAGAGAAGAAAGAGAAGAAAGAGAAGAAAGAGAAGACAGAGAAGACAGAGAAGAAAGAGAAGAAAGAGAGAAGAAAGAGAAGAAAGAGAAGAAAGAGAAGAAAGAGAAGAAAGAGAAGAAAGAGAAGAAAGAGAAGAAAGAGAAGAAAGAGAAGAAAGAGAAGAAAGAGAAGAAAGAGAAGAAAGAGAAGAGAGAAGAAAGAGAAGAAAGAGAAGAAAGAGAAGAAAGAGAAGAAAGAGAAGAAAGAGAAGAAAGAGAAGAAAGAGAAGAAAGAGAAGAAAGAGAAGAAAGAGAAGAAAGAGAAGAAAGAGAAGAAAGAGAAGAAAGAGAAGAAGGAGAAGAAGGAGAAGAAGGAGAAGAAGGAGAAGAAGGAGAAGAAGGAGAAGAAGGAAGAAGGAGAAGAAGGAAGAAGAGAAGGAGAAGCAGGAGAAGCAGGAGAAGAAGAAAAGCAGGAGAAGCAGGAGAAGAAGGAGAAGAAAGAGAAGAAGGAGAAGAAGGAGAAGAAAAGAAGGAGAAGAAGGAGAAGAAGAGAGAAGAAGGAGAAAGAAGGAGAAGAAGGAGAGAAGAAGGAGAAAGAAGGAGAAGAAAGGAGAAGAAGGAGAAGAAGGAGAAGAAGGAGAAGAAGAAGGAGAAGAAGGAGAAGAAGGAGAAGAAGGAGAAGAAGGAGAAGAAGGAGAAGAAGGAGAAGAAGGAGAAGAAGGAGAAGAAGGAGAAGAAGGAGAAGAAGAAGAGAAGAAGGAGAAGAAGGAGAAGAAGGAGAAGAAGGAGAAGAAGGAGAAGAAGGAGAAGAAGGAGAAGAAGGAGAAGAAAGAGAAGAAGGAGAAGATAAGAAGGAGAAGAAGGAGAGGAGAAGAAGGAGAAGAAGGAGAAGAAGGAGAAGAAGGAGAAGAAGGAGAAGAAGGAGAAGAAGGAGAAGAAGGAGAAGAAGGAGAAGAAGGAGAAGAAGGAGAAGAAGGAGAAGGAGAGAAGGAAAAGAAGGAGAAGAAGGAGAAAAGGAGAAGAAGGAGAAGAAGGAGAAGAAAAAGAAGGAGAAGAAGGAGAAAAGGAGAAGAAGGAGGAGAAGGAGGAGAAAGAAAAGAGAAGAAGGAGAAGAAGGAAGAAGGAAGAAAAGAAGGAGAAGAAGGAGAAGAAGAGAAAAGAAGAGAAGAAAGAAGAAGGAGAAGAAGGAGAAGAAGGAGAAGAAGGAGAAGAAGGAGAAGAAGGAGGAGAAGGAGAAGAAGGATAGAAGGAGAAGAAGGAGAAGGAGGAGAAGAAGAGAGAAGAAGGAAGAAGGAGGAGAAGGAGAAGAAGGATAGAAGGAGAAGAAGGAGAAGAAGGAAGAGAAGAAGGAGAAGAAGGAAAAAGAATGAAAGGATGAGAAGAGAGGAGAAAAGAGAAGGAAGAGGAGAAGAGAGAGAAGAAGAAAAGAAGAGAAAAAGGAGGAGAGAAGAGGAGAAGGAGGAGAAGGATGAGAATGAGGAGAAGAGAGAAGAGGAGAAGGAGGAGAAAGAGGAGAAGGAGGAGAAAGAGGAGAAGGAGGAGAAGGAGAAGAAGGAGAAGAAGGAGAAGAAGAAGAAGAAGGAGAAGAAGGAGAAGAAGGAAGAAGAAGGAGAAGAAGGAGAAGAAGGAGAAGAAGGAAAGAAGGAAGAAGGAAAAGAAGGAAAAGAAGGAAAAGAAGGAAAAGAAAGAAAGAAGGAAAAGAAGGAAAAGAAGGAAAAGAAGGAAAAGAAGGAAAAGAAGGAAAAGAAGGAAAAGAAGGAAAAGAAGGAAAAGAAGGAAAAGAAGGAAAAGAAGGAAAAGAAGGAAAAGAAGGAAAAGAAGGAAAAGAAGGAAAAGAAGGAAAAGAAGGAAAAGAAGGAAAAGAAGGAAAAGAAGGAAAAGAAGGAAAAGAAGGAAAAGAAGGAAAAGAAGGAAAAGAAGGAAAAGAAGGAAAAGAAGGAAAAGAAGGAAAAGAAGGAAAAAAGGAAAAGAAAAAAGAAGGAAAAGAAGGAAAAGAAGGAAAAGAAGGAAAAGAAGGAAAAGAAGGAAAAGAAGGAAAAGTAGGAAAAGAAGTAAACCAAGGAAACAAAGGAAACAAAGGAAATGAAGGAAAAGAAGGAGAAGAAGGAGAAGGAGGAGAAGAAGGAAAAGGAAAAGGAGGAGGAGAACAGTCAGCTTGGTTTCCACTACAACTGAGATTTTGTAGAAAAGCTTCATAAAAGTAGTAGGCATGACAGCATTTTGACCAGCGCGTTGGTACGAGAGTACTTTGGAGGACATTTTTGGAGGCTGGTCGGTCAACTTTCTCTCTTACTATCTCTAGTTGTGACCAAGGTTTAGGTATCAGTATACCCTGGGAAGGCAGTTTGGCGGCTGGTCCGCGTAAACTACGGGAAAAAGATTAATTTACATAAGTTCCCGCAAAAATATTTGTATACATTTGACCATACTGGTACCGGACTACTCAGGGGAAGAACAGGTTTTGTGCAATTGTTTAGGTCTCTGTACTTAACTAACTTTGAACAATTGGATTGACGGTCCATTTTGGTACCCGGGTCTCTTAGGTAGAGGGGAAATGAGATTTTTCAAGGAAAAAATTTCTTACAAGTGTAATTTTTTGTTACTAACCTTTTGATATAGTCTTTCTCATGTCTAATTTCAAATTTAAGCCAAAAACTCTTACAGGAAGATTATTGTGTTCATGATACGGTGTGAAGTTGTTGTCATGTACTAGTGACTGGACTAGTGACTGACTAATTAACACATAATTTGTCATGATATAAAGGGACTTTGATAGTGTAAATACTTTCTAGCCTTAACTAATGTCTCAATGAGCTAGCTATAACATCCTGTTAAATAAAATCTACTTTCTTACATATTACCAGACAAATATTGATGCCATGCACCAGGTTTGATGATACTTTGATTCCATTGCATTGGGAAGCTGCTCAACTGTATGAGGTTCATCATCTTCACCCAAGCATAATGGATCCCATTTAATCTTAACTCTTTTCTTCTTTTCATGAACAATGCTGATCACTTCTCCATTGTACCCACTTGTTAGTTGCCCTCCATCATCATCCGGATATTCAAACAACATCTCAATGTTGAATCCAACCAAATCTGAATTAAGTTCAGGTGCATTGAATTCTTGCATTTCTGACCATTAGACTCCCTTTCCTTTTGCCTCTCTAGCACCTCTTTCTTCATTAACTTGCTTTTTAACATCCCTCAGCTTATCAGCATAAAAGCTTCCAGTTGTCATATCAATTGAAGCTTTTGTACCAATGACTGGCAAGTCTGGTGGTGCCAGTATAGGTAATGGTGGTTCTGATGGGACTTCCAATTTTCCTGCAAGAGGAATGACAACATTGATCAGATGTTGAAACAGTTCACATGTAGTAAATGTTTTTCCTGCCTGAGACCATGGATGATGAGCCTTTTCCAAATCCAAGCCCAAGATATTGAATCAGAATATGTTCTTTGACTGCTTTTGGCTTTTGAACATCACTTATGATTTTCCCATAATCTTGCATTGCTTTTTCCTTAGTCACTCAACAGCAAGCGGAATGATATTGCTCATAAAAATATATTGCAACAATGAACTCTTCCTGTGCTTTAACAAGTTTTCTCTCCATCATTATCTCCTCCTTTTGTTGCCTAGCAGCTCTCTGCTGTTCCAAAGCATCATCATAGAATTTCCTTGTTCTGATTACATTTTCTCCTGCAACAGCAATGAGAGATTCACATAGTTCAAGTGGTAGGCTGTGAAATGTTCCAAGAGACTTTACATTTGCATCCCTTGAGCGACCAATCAATTCATCATAACCTCGCACAAAGTCAGCACTTACTCTAGCTTGTCCTTGTGCAGCAGCATTGTACAGAGTTATCATCCCACCCTCAATCAATGCACTTGTTGACATTGCATGATCACTTTTTGACATACTATTATATGCCATTTTGCCCATACATGCTTGACAGTTGTCCTACGGCAAGGGTCTTGGTCATATAAATGAGAATTGCCCTCATTTGCCTATGGAATCTTATTGTTGGCATTGTTTGATAATGCTTTGTCCCGGAATGAATGCTGAAGCAATGCTTAAGATGTTTGGCAAAATGCACGATGGAGGTGTTTGCTGAGCAAGCAACCCCAATGACAATTCAACAATAAATGACATGGCCTAGATACCATTCCCACTTCTCTTGGCATTCTTGATTCTAGGTCCATGATGATAGCTTGCTGTTCAAGGATTGTGTCTTCTAACTCAGAAATGTTAGTTTGCATTGCTGTTGCATTGACATACTGCTCAGCTAATTTATCTTGAAGTAAAGTGTCCTTTTCTTCAATATCACACATTTTTTGAGACATTACATTTTGTTGCCAACATCTCAGTCTTTGACAACTTTTCTTGATAGTTCCTGGTACAACCATTGGCATCTGCAACCTCCTTGGAAATTTCCTGTAACATCTCATGGTAACTCATGGCAGTATTCTCTGCTGTCTTGAGTTGTGTCTTCTTCTCTGCAACAATATCAGCAATTGCCATTTGCTGCTTGGCCATCTTCTGGCAATGACTTCTCTTAGAAGCATCTATCTGTGTCTTGTATTCCTGTTTCATAATCTGACATTCTGTAGTAACAGACTTTGGAATGGAAGAAGATAGTTATTATGGTTGTCTCTAGTGTTGCATCAAAATATCTGGCAAAAGGTCAATGAAAACCTAATTTTAATTTATTTTTACTTGCTGTGACTTCCTGATGCCACAGCACTTTCTCTGTTTCATGCTGCATATCCTTAGCAGCCAATTGTTTTTCATGCTTGTCGACAAGCTTTTTTATTCTGATGGCTAAGGGCCCTCTCAATACACTGGAGAGATAAGCAAAATCAAACTTAGAAAACAAGAAACCAGGTGTCCAGAGGCAGGTTGCCTTGGTGCGATATGGTATCTCAGCAATTTTCAAATTTCAGCTTGTTTTCAGCAAATTTTCCATCAATTTTGGAGCCTCACACTGATACGCATTTTTCAACAGGAAAAGCAAAGTTACTCACCTTCACATCTGCAGTTGTAGAAGCAACCTCTAAAGAGAAGCGATGTTTCAAGTCCTTCAGCTCTTTTAACAGCTTCTCTTTTTTTTTCTCTCTTCTCTCTCTCTTCTCTCTCTCTCTCTCTCTCTCTCTCTCTCTCTCTCTCTCTCTCTCTCTCTCTCTCTCTCTCTCTCTCTCTCTCTCTCTCCTCTCTCTCTCTCTCTCTCTCTCTCTCTCTCTCTCTCTCTCTCTCTCTCTCTCTCTCTCTCTCTCTCTCTCTCTCTCTCTCTTCTCTCTCTCTCTTTTATTTCTTCCTCCCTGGCCCTGTGCAGCATCCCTCCATCTACCCACCATCATCTCCATCCTCTCCATCTTTATAACTTGGGCATCAGCTGTCACCCTTGCTTCTGCAACCTCTGATGTCAGTCTCCTGAGCTCTCCTTCTAGCTGTGATTTTGTGGACTTTCGTTGAGGTTGAGCACCCTTTGAATTAGTATGTCCAGATTGAGTATTGTCAGGTTCATCCTCAGTGTTGTCTGATTCATAATTGTTATGGGAAGCACCAGTGGAAGCTTGCATGAAGCAAGCATATGTGATTGATTTTTTGATGTTGTGCAAGAGAATTCTTCTGCTTCCCGGGGAACTTATGCTCGACGGGTGACCTTTAACAGTTCTTGCCAGGACGGTCCATGTTAAAAATGATTGTTGAGTTGGATCACTGTAATCATCAAAATCAGTACACACATGAGAAAACAAGCTAAGTTACCAATTAAAAATAGGTAATATAATGCAACAATCAACTTTTATTCAACACTTACCATGCGCCGATTAATTAGGACACATCCGCAATGCTTCTTATATGTGCTAGCAATGATTGCACAGTTTGAAGTGCACAAACAGCAGTGTATGAGCCCTCGTTGTCCGCAAAGCTATTCAATCTGTGCCAAGCAAGTCAGGGCACAATTTATAGCCAGACCATGAGTTCTTGGCATGCTGCTGTGTTCGCGTGGTATCCAGGTGTTGTGGGATGGAGTTAGTTTGTTAAGGACACTGGGAAACAGAGAGATTGATGAATTCATGGCTTTTTCCGGACATGGTCATGATTTTGTCAATATTTGCCAATTTTTTGACAATGGCTGTGGATGTGTTTTGTTGGAATTTCTCCGTGACCACCTACAATACAAAAAAGGCTATCGTCATGCCATTTCTTATGGCTGCCCCCATGGCATGACATTGGTCAAATTTGCATTGGTTTGATCTAGGAGAGCCACATTTGAATACAAAGGGGGGGGGGGGTCCTGAAATTGAATTGTTCTTTTTTAAGATCAGGCACATTTCCTGAGATCACTGATTGGCAATGAATCTAGCTTCGCTGAAAGTTGGAGTACATCTGATAAATTCCTTATAAGGAGATATTGTGCCTTGCAGGGAAGTGAAAAATCTGTCAGAATTTTTGCCATCAACGTATTGACGCAATCATGTCAAAAAAGTTCGACAACCATGAGACTCGGCCACCCTCAAAAAATGGATGAAGACTGTAATAACTCAGTCAGTTTTTGGCCGACAACATCTTGTTGGCATCGCCATGAAGCTGCCATCACCGCAAGCCCAGCAATACTAAGCATGGTGGTTTCTATACAATACATCAATAGCTTTGCCTCCTACCGTGATACACTCAAAAAAGAATGTGAAAGTGGGTTAAGGCTCTCATCAACGGAGTTTTCTGCATCCACCCACCATTCTGTCCAGGTTCGTGTGGCGAGAGAGGCAGATGTTTAACTATTTTGGTGGTCGTTCAAAATGCCATATGCTGGGGCCTTTCGTGTTGAACAGTCAATTAGTTATGTTTGCTATGAAGGTGTTGTTAGCAATTTATTTATGAGCTAACTAGTTAGACAAGACTGCTGCACGGAGGCAGAATGGAGCAGCTGTTATTGGTTGGTTCCGGGGTAGTCCCGTATGCTGACTGTAATGTGGGACTCTACCTAATTTGGTAGGTGGGATTCGTGGTAAAGGAGATGTCCGCATGTAGCCATTGAGCAGAGTTACAACATACCCTCACCCTCTCAGAGAGCTGGGGGCTGCCGCCCGTGGTAATACTTGAGGAGAGTCCTTGGTATGGAGGTACCAAGGTCGGACAGACACGTGATGCCACATGTCAAAGTGTTTTCTGAAATAATCTGCTACGTTTCCTGGCCAGGGTGCCATTTAATATTAAAAATGTGACGGTTTACTTGATCTGTTACCCAGAAGAAACGCATTTCCATTGAGCGCGATTGCTGTTTTTTCACGGTGTCGTTGTCAATACCTGTTGCTGTTTCGTTGTCACAGTGGGTAGGTGTGGGAGGTTGCATGTGTCCAAGTTCCTGGAGGATGAGCCGCGGCATTTTTCCTTCTTTGCAGTTGAGAAAGAGGGCCCCAAGTTCGGCTTCCGCTGCCGAAGCAATGACGAATTTTAATATTCCACAGGATACGTAAATGGCGCCATTGAGTTTGATCGGTGTTTTGTCAATGGGGACACTGCCGAGGAAGAAATGGCCCGCAATTCTGCTGCAGGCGCTGGTTTCAGAGAGGTAAGATGTGTCGGAATGTATGTTTAGAATCATGTCAGATGCCTTGAAACGGACGATGTCATCTGGGTGAGATGCATAGTAATCGAGGAGATGGTGGCAACGTTTGTATGTGAGTTGTGTTGGGTGCGCTTGTTCACTTGCAATGGCACTCAGGCTGAGTAGAATGGTGTTGTCAACAGCGCGAGCATAGTATAGGAGGGCTCCCACAATTTGTTGGATTTGTTTGAGGCCAGTTGCATCAAGGGGGGCAGAATCATCTGCTGGTATCGGGTCCTGTGCTGCCGCTCCATACTTCTTGGGATATGGTTTGTATGGGCCATCTTGTGGTGGAGGCTGTTTGGGGTGTTGGAAGTGCTGGAGTACTTTATGGATGTATTGGGGCATGGAAATGTTGAGTGTTCTATGGTCGTAGTCCCAGTTGAGTTGGATGCCACAGTAGAGGGCACCGTCCCAGTCAATGGACATCGTGTAGTGTTCCTTCAATACTTGTATTAGGTGCTCGGCGTGTTCCCGTCCCACGTATTTTACGCCAAAGTCGTCCACGACCAGGGTGGAAGAGATGGGTCGGGTAACATGGGGCCACAATCCCGGTGTGTGTGCCACTTCGTAATATCTGTGAGGTGTGAGGCGTTTTCGTAGGAGTTTGTTGGCGAGTGCGCCCTCTTGGGGTAGTCCATAGATTGCCCCACGTAATTCTAAGTACACGAATCCGTTTATGGCGTGTTCGTCGAGGTTGTATTGAACTCGTATGTGGTCCGGAAATAATGTGAGTGGCATTTTCATATATTCTGGCCGGTCCAGCATTGCAGTTAGGTAAAATCTTTTGAGGTCAAGACCCATGAACTTTGCATTTGCGGTGCTGAGGACGCTGTTCCACAACATTTTTGACGTTGTGAGATCAGCTGTGCCTGTAGTGAGTTTTGTGGGATAATCTTTGATTAAGTTGCCACCCGCAGTGATTTGAACACAATTGGGGTCTTCTTTTTGTGGTCGGTAGTCCACGACGACTCTCCCATAGATAATGGTTCGGTCTCGCGGTATGTTTCGTATTTGTGTGTGTGTCATGACAAACATTGTGTTGGTCCCCCTTTCACCTGTCTTCTTGTCGCCTTGGGTGAGATTCCCAAATTCTTTTCCAAATGCGGTTGTCCATACCTCTCGTGGGCAGGCAATGAGTTTGTTGTAGGATGTGATTGTTTCACCAGTCGTTGGGTGGATGATGCCGGCACACATGTGTTCGATGTCTTCATCGGTTCTGACGGTCAAGTTGGTTGGACTCGAGGTGAGGAAGGCATGTGGATGCCAGGCCGTATTTTCATCAGAGTATATTTTGTTGGTGACATAATTGACAGCCTGGAATGAAACGATATTTGGTGAGTGTACCGGAAGCTGTTCGGAGGATGGGGTGGTGTTGACAGTGAGAATGGGTGCATTGTCAGTGGCTAGCCGCTGGGATCTGCGTGGTATGTGGTCGTTGAGTGGGTTAATGATTGCTGGTAGCTGGTTAGGGACATTATGTCATGTTGTGTGTTGGTGTGTCCTTGGTGTAGTTTTGAGTGCTTTTGGGTCAGTAGGGTTGGTGCTTGTAATAACTGGTGGGTGTTGAACCACCCTCTGAATTGGTAGCGCATTGTTGGCGTGGTCAGTGGTTTCACCTTCTGAAGTCACCCTCTGTTCTGGCGTTATAGTCAAGGTCTCCAATGCCTTTGCAATCTTTTTGAGGAACTTTTGTTTGGAAGGTTTGTCAAGTACCTGTATTGATTCAAATAGTTCTTTGTGTACTTCGACAGCATGTTGTTCTGGTGTGAGCGTTGGGAGGATGCCATGTTGGGGGAAAAGATCATACGAACCAGAAACGTGGTACGCTTTCATGCTAGGCACATAAAATTCATGTTATGGTAGTGGTCAAAGGCAGGGCCACAGTACCATGCATCAAGGCCTCGGTTGCCCCAGGATGTTCTTGTTGTTGACGATTTGTAGATAATTGCCTTTGTGCCTGGTGGAGCTAATGGGTACGCATTCCAATCATATCTGTGACAGTGTAGTTGGTGGTACACAGATTTTGAGGGGTCAATTTGTGATGTGCGCAGGAGATTAAGTGTTATGAGGGCCTGTTCTGTCAGTATTTCCCATAATTGGAGGGGCCAGTCGCAATCGGTGAAGCATAGGCCACTGACAAAGTGGTTCTTGAATGTTTGTCTAGCACGCTCTGCTGCATTAACTTGGTGGTTATTGGGTTCGACGAATTGCCATTGGCAGTCTTCTGTGTGTAAGTATGCCTTAATGGGAGTCGTTGCCTGATTATCGGTGACATTAAATGTAGGTTTGTAACCCTTGGCTTTGAGGTCCTGAAATATGTTGTTGAATGCTGTCATAATAGATTCATCTCATAGGTTGCGCAGCGGGGTGGCATAGATGTTCTGATTGTAGGCATAAGCCACGAAGTAGTATTGGTTGCCCTCAAGTGTGACAGCAGGAAGGGCCCCGGTTGCATCTGTGTACATGGTACCCTGATGTTTATTGGCTAGTGCCGCATAGCAAAAGACATTGCAGGAAGTGTCCGTAGTGTCTGGTTGGATAATATGTGGAGTCATTGCAGGTGGTCTGGTCGGTGTGTCGTCTGGGATGTGGGAGCAAGGTGTCACTGGTGCGGAAGTTGGTGAAGGTGCCGTTGTTGTCCATCGTGTGCTACAGATGCCAGTGCGAGGCCGTTTCATATGGCCTTTTGATGTTGCTGGGCTAGGGGCGAGGTATGTTTGTACGAGGTCCGCTTTCATCATGGGAATTCCCCTGAGTTGGTTGTTGTTGATGGCCTTGATGAGTGTCGATACCGGTGGGCTGAAGAAGGCTTGGTGCATATACTTCAGTTGTTGTTGCTTGAATGGCAACGTGTACATATTCAGTGCGCTGTGGTGACCAACAATAGATGGATAGGTGTGTTGCGCCTCAAGGTGGTTGAGCTGGTGGCTTGTGTGCTCAATTTGATGTGGGTGGATAGGTACCTTCCATATTCCATAGGCCTGTTGCTTCATCGCGAGTCCCTGAGAGCACCAATTTTCCTTGGTAGTAAATCCCGCAGGCATGTATGTCCAGTGTGACCCTACATCCGGCATCGCAGAATTTACGAGTGGAAATGAGGGATGAATGGAATGGGATAACCCAGGGATTATCTGTGCTTCTGTTATGGTGTGTGGTAACCATGGGAGATCGAGGTTGCACGTGTGTGTGTGGAGAGGATATGTTTCCCATTTATCAGCAGGATAGTGAGTGGTTTGTGCGCTGGGTGCCTGTTGACAACATGGGCGCCATCCACAAGAAAATGTGCTGTGGTGCAGGAGTCAAAGATGTCGTAGTGTTGGTGCCTTGTGGTGGTAGAGTGGGTATCCACTAGTGGGAGGGCTTGGTGGTGGGTGACGGAAGGCTCTGTCAAAGGCTCATCAACAGATGATGCTGTCGTGGTGACAGTAGCGTTGTCATTGTTGTGTTTAGGCAAGCCATTGGAAACAAGGACGGTTGCGTCGCTGTCATCTGCTTCATTGTACAATGTACTGTGTAGTGCTGTGAAATAGTTCTTATTGGTATTGGTGGGGACCGACACATGAAACTGGGTATTATTTGTTATTCTTAAGTTGTTATTACTCTTGTGCATCGCCCCTCCCCATCAAGCTTGGTGTGGGCCTGGATTTGGAGGCAATGTTGTTTTGTGGGCTCCCCTCCACTTGACTTTATGCCCAGCATCCTTGTATGCCTAGGCATTTTCCCTGGTGCAACTGTCTTGGTGTCCCGCCTTTTTATTGCGGCATCTGGCGCTGGTGTGCCAGCCTTCGACGTCAAAACCACAGGAGAAGCACATATTCCAGTTGTTGTAGTATTTAACTGGGTGGGGTGGTGTGTTGGTAGGGTGGAGATTAGGAGGAGGAATGCCAAGTGTTGACGGTGGGATGCTAAATCCAGGGACTGGGGTTGTGGTGGTATACTTTGGTTGCGTCTGGCCGAGGCGGCTGCGACTGTTGCGTCCACGGCCATTCCGGTTCCGGTTGCCTCTTCTGCCATGCTGATATTGTTGGTATGGTTTCAGGGCAGGGGTATATTGTTGTTGTCCTGGTTGTTGGGCTGGTACGTATTGTGGGATGGGAGGCGTAAAAGGTGATGGTGAGGCACATGCAAAGTTAGCAAAGGATTGCTGCGTCAATTGCAGTTCTGCTCAGAGGGAAGCCGTTTCATCTTGTGCAGCCTGGAGCACATCTTGCATGCTCTGGTAGTTGGCATTGTTCGCCATGTGGAAGTTGGCAATGCTCTCCTGAATGGAGGCGATGGAATCATTGTCGTTCCTCATGGTGGAGTTGACATACCCGTCAGTGCCGGCGGCCCCTTGGCCAGAAGCAAGACGGAGCTC
This sequence comes from Cyclotella cryptica, assembly GCA_013187285.1. Lineage (NCBI taxonomy): Eukaryota > Bacillariophyta > Thalassiosirophyceae > Thalassiosirales > Thalassiosiraceae > Cyclotella > Cyclotella cryptica. The sequence goes on along the minus strand of JABMIG010000203.1, from coordinate 204,943 downwards.
GTATGCCTCCTTGAACTAGAGCTTGAGTTGTTGCCAGGTCTTGTTGGCCTCGGCAAAGCCACTCCATTTGAGTAGGGCCATTTTGTAGAGGCCCATCAGTTGGATGGCGACGATGGCTTTGTCGATGATTTGATCCATTGTAAACTTGGGTTTACAGATCAAGGAGAAGATGACGAACAGTGCTTTGATGGGGTCAGCGGTCAGCGGGATCCCACAGGGCGTCGAGGTGCATATTGTTGCGGCACTTTTCGACCAGGCTGCTCGTTCCATACTTTGTGCAGAGATTCGAAAGAATTTCCCTGGGGTTGTATCGGACAGTGTAGACTTTTTGGCCCATTTGGTTGCCGATAGGTTTGTGGAAGGCGTTTGGGATGGCCTTGTTGAGGGCGTCATAAGACGACACGGTTGGCATCGTAAATAGTCTTGACGTTCCACTGTTCGACCGATGTGTTGGCGGCCGCGGGATGATTGCCGGGGTCGGGCCATTCAGCCCAAGGTATTGCGCATCAAAGAGCATAAATTTGCTCGGGCATGACCATGCCAACGAATCCATGTTCAGGTGCTTGGGTGCATGAGATTTTTTCGAGGCGCTGTTCCAGAAGAGTGGAAAGTGGGCGAATCTTGATGGTGTTGGGTCGGGGTGCCAGTGACGGTAAAGTTCCGATGGCTTTTTGTGCCTCTTTGTAGGTGATGAGGGCATGTGCCATGCTGGAGGGTTGCGTAGCCACCGTGCATGGTGGTAGAAAAACTTGTTAACAACTGTTGAACAGCAAATTAGTTACGTTTGCTATAAAGGTGTTGTTAGCAACTTATGAGCTAACTAGTTAGACAAGACTGTTGCACAGATGCAGAATGGAGCAGCTGTTATTGGTTGGTTCCAGGGTAGTCCCGTATGCTGTCTGTATTGTGGGACTCTACCTAATTTGGTAGGTGGGATTCGCGGTAAAGGAGATGCCTGCATGTAGCCATTGGGCAGAGTTCCAACATTTCGGAGTGCTTGGTTGTTGAAGCACTTGTTGTATGTACTCGGTGTGCTGCCAATACCCGATGAGGGGAATTTTAACTGTGGAGATCACACACTGCCTCATGGGGAACCCACAGATGCATCAATTTAAAACAATGTGAAGAACAACTCATCACATGGCTGATTACAGCATCCACCCATCACCTATAGCTCTAGGAATTTATGTCAATATGACTTTGTCTGATCAGGAAACCGGAATTTATCAGTACCATAGTGTTCATGACTTTAGACTGAATCTACTTAGACAGTTTGTACCAAACATTCACACCAAAAGCACATCATGGGTAGTCAACCGCCTCACAAATTTTATAACAACTTGTCGGTGAAAGGACAAGTGGGTGAATTATCTAAATTATTGGTGACAGCCCATGCTGGACAGCTTCAACACAAATCAATTTCCAGTTCTTGTCAAACTTTGGGAAGTCATTACCCCGACCCTCCTTCCCACTGATTAAGCACTCAAAAGCTGCAACAATGACACGTTTTGGCAAATCTATGTCATGTATAGCATCAGCTTTATAATTGATACCCCTGTTGTGTCCAAGCAAACATCTCTTGAAAGACATGATGTTGTCCTTACCTTTTACATGAAACATTTCAGCATCGGGATGCAGCAACACCTCCCAGACGTCATCTAAACCATAACCTCCTCCATCAACCACAGCATTCCACAACCCATTAGCTTTCAGAAATCAGAAATGTGTTGCTTTAGATATCTTTGCATCTGCTCAATGAGTTTCTCTATATTTAATGCTTTCAAATCATCCTGCGCTACAATTTGTCCTGACTGTAGTGTCGACGGCTCAGGAAACTGGAAATTGATGACTTTACTGATGGAAGTTAGAGCTACTACCAATCCATTTGCCACAAAACGCCTTGTCGATATCAGATCCTCCTCTATCTGTAGAAAGGAATAGCAAAGGCAAAAAATTCCATCATCCGTTGACATGCTGCATTATTTCCCACAAATAGAACGGTGTTTGTCTGCATGCTGTTTGTCCGCTGAGTGTTGGCTTTTGGTTCTTGGAGACTAGGTTGCAAAATACTGCTTTTGTTACTGTCACCAAAACCCCCAAAATATTACTTCCCCTGTAATCACAGTAATTCCCCAGAAATTACTGGATGTTCCCCAGTAATTTGTCGGCAGGAGTCTCATTTTGTGATGTCTCATGGTGTCACATCTGTGGTAGGAGTCTCACTGCCTTTCTGGCAGTAACATTACTGCCAATATTTGATCTGATTACTGTACTTGACTTGATTTTACTTTACTGCAGTTTACTGTGTTGATATCTTTGAAGTTTACAGTATTACAATAATGCGACAGTAACTCACAGTAATCTTAAAGAAATTACCCAGTAACATCAAAGTAATGTAGTCATAGAATTCTCAATATCACTCAAGATACCATTACAACGAGATAAAATTGTGCTGAAAAACCCCACCACCAAGGCCAATTGTGGGGAAAAGCACACATCAAACAAACAACTATTTCTGACTCCTCTTGTCTCCATTACATTGTACTTCTTCCTCTTCGTGGACTCTCTTGCTTGAACTGCCTCCTTCTCAGTCAACTCATCAACAATTCCATCATCTTGGTATATCCTGAGCCCAATCTCCTCAGCTTCCTTGGGATGTTGCTTGTAGTAATCTTGTATCATGCCGTAGAAGTCACAGTCTTTGAACAACTCTTGAATTGCCCAATACTTATTAGGCTGCTTCAGATATGTCTTTGTGCTGTCAAACCCTAGAAAACAAAGCAAAATGCAGTACTTGTACCCAAACTTCTTCATTGGCTGCTCATGTAAATCATCATCCAACTTCACCAAAACACAACAATTATCCTCTAAAGTAAAATCATTCACTGGACCATCAAAGCCTCGCTGAGTCCCATCCTCATCATAAAACTTCAATCCACCATACTTCATGCTTAGAGCAGCTGCAAACCTGTCATCACCTGCACTATTTAGCTGTGCATCTTTCCAACTTTCATACCAAGCCCTGAAAATGCGAGTAGCAAGTCGCTTTATGTCCTCCCAAACCCCCTCTCCAAGGAACTGGTCAAAATCTGCATCTTCGTTCAACTTACCAGCTTTAGACACAGCCAACCTCCTGAGGGCAGACTTCTCATGACTGTATGCTGCAGAAATGGCTGACTGCTTCTTTGTCCTCGCTGCCCCAAGTCTTGCTCTCTGCCCTTGCTTGTTTCTCTTTGTAACTTTCCAGTGACGCTCAGCCTCTCCAATCCCGAGCAATGTTGAACATACCCAACACCCTAACTTCCTCAATACCTCCATGTATGGTAGGGAGTAGTTCTTATGCCACACATGGGCCAAGCAATCTCCAGACTCTGCTGTGATCCAAATATGCTTTGAGTTGAAGAATCCTTGCTTACTTGTGAAATCTGCATATTCCTCCCAGAGCTTGTGGATCAACCTTGCCTCCTCCCTCTCTTGAGCTTCTACCAGAAGCATGTTTCGAGGTACAAACATCTTTCGAACAAGGTTTTCCATTGCAAGCCTGTCTAGGGGATCAATGTTTGCTTTGTCTGCAGAATGTGCCATAACAAGGGGGTCAGGACTAAGCAATTAAGCCACACGAACAATGTCACTTAGCAATTGAGGTTGGTAGTGATATCATATCTTTGGCATCCAAAACTTGAATGAGTCAAATGCATCATTGGGCCCAACACCATCCATGGAAACTCATTTAGAGAAACATTCTGAACTCGAGATGCTGTCACTGCCTGAAGACTCACTGGAATCATCATCTGAATCATTGCTGTCAGAATTCAAGTCATCTGAAACAGTGCAAATCACCTGTGAGTATCAGGAGAGGAAAGTACAGGCAGAGGAACATGATTACCATTGTCATCAAACCCTGTTTCGCATAAGAGGTAAAATTTGCTTTGTAATATACCATGATCCTTCTTTCCTGCTGTCATCATGTGGTTGGTGCAGTCAACCACATCCAGAACACAACTGGGGTTGGTGGGAGAGCTTGCAAGGATGTTATCGGTGTCTTGACTATTGTTGCACCGTCGCCAAAAATGCTCACACCATATCTCTCTATGTCAGCTAGAAGAGAGTCAAAGGAGTCTTTCTGGTAAGCAGCAAAGTTGGCATCCTACAAACGGCCGGCAACTTGGTACTCGGAGGGATGGACATACTTATGATTTGTTGCTCTTGCCTTTGCCAGAATTTGCTTGAATAGTGCATCCTCTGACATAGAAAAGGGAAGGCAGTGGGCAGCAATCCAATGAGCAATGGCAATATGAAGTTCATCCTTGGCTTAGCAGTGCAGAAAGCACAACAATCAAAAAGCAACAAACATTCCAAATAAAAGCACTAGACAAAGCAACAACCTAGGACAAGATGCATTTGCAGGAAACCTGTAGTGGGTACAAGAAGTGTTTGCTTGCGGGAAACTTGTAGTTATGCTTTAACGGGCTGCTTCAACAGATCACGCGGCAGCATATGGTTTTGCGTAAGTAATCGTCAGCGTCAATGGTCATGAAATATGAGGGAAGACTAACACAAATAGTTAACTCACCCAAATAAAAAACAGGGGGGGGGGCAGCACCCCCTTGATTGCGCCATATTTGCTTTGATTGGGGGCGGTAAGACTGAAGGAGAGGAACGCACAAAAAGGGCAGCATCAGTGGTGGCTGCCGCGGCGAAAACAGTAATTTCTATGCAACAATCAAAAAGTAAAATTACCTTCTTACTACTTGATATGTGCGCTGCAACAACAGCAACAATCCAGTACAAGGCGTGTTTGTAGGCTACCAGCAGTTACGGATGAATGGCCTGAATTATGTCGCAGCTGCAATAATTCTCATGGTAGGGCAGACCAATGGATGGGGAAACAAGAGCGCAGCAGTGTGAAAATGAAAGCATCGGCCACAATCAACATGTGTATTAATGAGGGACAGACGGACAATGTTCTGGATACCTTGAATCTGACACAAACTTTACTCCGGCCGAGTTAGACATTACTGTGTTTAAATCATACTGTTACTGGCCAATTACCCAAAAATCTTCCGTGCGAAAAACACAGTAATTTCACATGGAGGGGAACCACCTTTGCTCCAAAAAAAGGCAACATTACCCAAAAATCAGTAATTCCTGGGGAATTACTGGGTAATTTGCAACCCAGGTTGGAGATTGATGGTGAGAGGTGATGAGGTGAACAGAGGTGTCCAGGTCGTGTAGCAGACACAAATTGTCAGGCAACTTTTGCAGCACTTCCGAGGCAAGAACTCCTGATGTAAGGTGCACTAACCAATATGGTTAGCATCGCTGGATGCGTGGTGATGGCGTCTTCACGGCGATGCCAGCAGGAATGTCGTTGGCCAAAAACTGATTGAGTTATTACAGTCTTATTCCACTTTTTAAGGGTGGTCGAGACTCATGGTCGTCAAATTGTCTTGACACGATCGCGTCGAGATGTTGATGGCAAAAAATCTGATAGATTTTTCACTTCCCTGCAAGGGATAATAGCATACTATAAAAAATACCACAGTTTTCATCTGCACGAGTTTTCTTACTATTTTTGATAGCTTGTCATCAAGGTGGAGTCTTTGTCACATCACGGTGAACCATGTGTGTAACCAGTGGTTCTCCGTGATGTGACAAAGGGACTCCCCCTTTGATGACAAGCTACCTAAAATTGTAAGAACACGAGTGCAGACAACAACTGTGGTATTGTGTATGTAAGACAAAACAAGAAGATTTTTTCTTGTCATAACAACTTGAAATAGACATACAGGCCAACAGGTGATATTTTTATGACATACAGTTACTGTAATATACCATATAAACCTCATTATAAGAACGGGCAAATGTACAAATGATACCTTTATCTGTTCTTATAATATGAGTGTTGTATGTGTTTTTAACACGGGAGGTGTGAAAAGTATCTGTTATTTTTTTACCTCCTACTACGATACAAAAGCCATTGGGCTGATCTGCTTACCCACCATTTGTACAGTGGTCCAAAATGCCCACCCACTGCCCACAAGTAAGCCCACCAGTGATGTGATGATGTGTCATGAGTGTTTTCACATGATTCCCCGTAACTTTGCTTCCCAACGGAGTTACGGGGAGCAACACATATGTGTGTATCTTGGGGAATCTAAAGGAGAAATAGTTAGAGCTATAGTTCGCGTTTTAACAGAGTAAAACACAAATGTCCTGAGAATTGGCGCAATGTTCTTATAATACATCAGCTCTTATAATGAGGTTTATACGGTAGATATTTTAAAGGGAATGTTCCGGTCTTTTTCAATCTTTCTTCATAAATAAATTTATTCACAAGAGTCACGAAGGGCCCGTTTCTCTGTTTTCATTTTTATATGTGTACAATCAGGGGCAGGTATCAATAATCATTTCTCTAATGGTACCATACTATACCTTTCCATACTTCATATCTTGAATTTTTGGTCATCGGAAGTGCTCATAAATTTTGGACCTCAACAAGCGTCACATCCCATATCTACAAGAAATACAATTTTCTGCCCGAAATTTTTGAGTAAGTGGTTTTTTTTGTTACATGATTCTCAACATGCACTCAAAATAATATACGGGCTCACCTATCATACCACCTCTCTTCATTCCTTTCTTTCCACACATCATGATGACATCACTCCTCTTGGTCTTAACTTTGCGATCTTATAATACATACACCGGATGTACGCTTCTTTTTTTGAATGCAAACTCTGATCATGGTTGCTTGGTGGCCGTCATTATGACTCGTACCCTACGGATTTTAATGCTTTTGAAAACCTATGCAAGTTCAACTCAGGATGGTAAAAGTATCTTGTTGTGCTTGTGACTAATCTGACATGTCTTTTTAGATATGACTGCCTGAATAAAATCTTACATAAAGTAAAGTCTATTGAAAGTTGTCATCACAAGAAAAGTATTCTTCTTTAGTGGTCTTACAAAATATATCTCAATTCCCCCCTATTTTAGGCTTACCGTGCAGAATGCAGAGCACATTGTTTTTGTACTCTAAGTAGGGATTTTCCAATCTTATGGCAACACAGAAAAGATGCAGAGCATGTTGCTCTCCGTTGAATGGATTATCAGCCAACAATTTCAATGCAGAGCAATTTGCTCTGTGTCGGCCAATGCAGAGCAATTTTTGGAAAAGAGGCCCCAAGTTTCTGGATTGTAACATATCGCTCGACAGTTCGCAACTTTTAATACTGAGTTCCTATTGAAAAAACTCATGAACAGAATTCAATTTAGCACCTCACAGCCACAATCATGCCAAGTCAACTACACAATGTTGTACCCTGTGTACTCTGGCCATGATAAGGTTCGCATTGATGTAGACGAATACAAAGATTAGGTCGGTCTATGATGTGTTAAGGATAAGGTTCTATTTTTATGTAAGGATCCTAAATCCAAAACAGACTTCTCTGTGTTCTAGCCCCGGTTGGGTTAAAACCAACAAATGCTGGAAATAGCATACTTTGACTAATACCCTATTCCCACCTTAAAACATGTATTTTTATAAGTTTGAACAGAAAATTGCCTATTCTCGGTGACCTAGGAATCATGGAAAATTGTCGAAATTGTCAGTATGTTGAGAACTCCACACCTCACGATCAATTGAGTCTGGCACTATTCAGTTGTTGTTGAAAATCTGCTCAGCACGCTCTTACTGAGTCCCAACCCTTAAGCATCATGCCAAGGCCTTGACATGAGCCAAGGATACCTACTGGTATTTCTGGCCCACATATGCCCCAATATCAGGACATGGGCATAATCACAAAATAATATTCTTACCATTGAAGAAAGAATCCCACCAAACATTTGGTAAGACCCTTTGGCAAGACCAGGGAGTCCTGCAAGACCCATTGGCAAGACCAAGTAGGCTTGCCTTTCACAGTAAAAACTTCACAAATAGTCAATTGTGACACAAATCAATTTACCATGAAAATTTCATGAGGACTGATAGTTTACAGTCCTCATTCTCACCCAATTAAAATCGCTCATAAAAATAATTTCCAATCAACTGGAACATCACGTTCTTATTTACTACATAGAACTTCAACCCAACTATTGGCTTAGGTCAGGCCTGTACCACCATCACTAGTTCTCCGCAGTAGCAGTACTCCAACATCAAACAATCAAGATGTGACTTGTCATCCTTTTCCACCCTGTGACAACGATTTCCTTTGACAACTGAACCAGCGTGAAGACCTAGGCAGCAGCATAGAATCCCATGTGTCATCAGATGATTTAGACCAAACCCAGGTTGAAGAGGAGACTGATTCTGTCTCCTCTGCGGAGACATGGACCCCCAGTGTTGAAGGAGAAGATTTGGATGACGATTTTGAACTGGACAATGCAGGTATCTGGCAGGAGGTACCCATGAAGTATTCTGATGGTGCCCTCTCTTTCAACAAGGTGGACTCTGACCTAGAATACGGGTAAAAGGAAGAAGTAAAGGAACTCAAGAAGAGAGTTCTCCAAGAATTCAATTCCATCACAAATATGAATGTCAAGAAAACAACAGGCTTGAATGCAAACCAAGTCATGAACTCGTATACAACGCCAAATTGTTGTTAAGTGTTCTTTGCTTTCAGAGCAAGTATCTGTTGGAGAGGAAGAAGTCCACTATGGATGTGAAGGAGTATGGCGCATTCCTTCGTGTGTTCTTTGGATTATGCTTCTATTGTTGTGGTCTGTCCGATGCATTGAAGCATCTGTCGTTGCATCCATTGTTGACAGAGTCTCTATCAAAGTTGAAGAGTTGTCATTCCTCCCTTGACTCGAAGATTGCTAGGATGAATGATTTGCTACTCAGTTTGGGAGGTCAATGTGCTGGGCAACCCACATCATCAAAAGGTTAAAGAAGTTGAAGACGCTGTGTTTTGGAGACCTGTTTATGGTATAGATTGAGAGCTGGAGAAGTTGTTTAGGGAAACGGGTGGGAGGACTTCTGATATTTGTTTTATCAAAGGTACACCAATTTAATCATCGACAACAAAAAACTGGGAATGTTGTCAACTAAACCTGCAGAGAGCTCCCTCTCGAGGCACAAGAGTCATAAGTTGTTTGGTCCAGTGGGCAACTGCATCAATTCGATTGCTATGGGATTGTCTTTGTCTTGCCACATGAATCATCATGGCAAGTCAGCAAAGGACATTCTCACATCTGGTCTTATGATAATCAAAGGAAGCAACAGCCCAAACAGCCTTCATTTCCCCACTACCACCATTCACGGAGACCGGGTTACAACAATGATGAGTGCTTTGAGCTCATCAAGGATGCTGATATGAAATTTTTGAACACCACCAAGAGAGGTCATATACTGGCTTTCAAATTTGGTGCTACTCATTATAACACTTCTTGTGACCAGCAAGATATCTCAGAGAATGGTCCCGTGGTGTCATTAGGTGCGGTACGAAGTGTTGGCAGTGCTGTTTGTCATTTTGTTGCCTATCGTAATGGTATGGGGAGGGTAACTTTTCTTCAGAGCACCAATCCAAACCTGAGTTATGGTCGTTTTGATTATGTGACTACGGTGAAAGACTACAAGTATTCAAGACAGTTCTCAGACATTCTGAGAATGGAACTTTCAATGATGACAAGTATGATCCATAGGGCCATTTGTCGATACTTCATGTTTCCATTCAAGAGATTTTTGGCAGGCACTGTGTCTATTTGGCTTGCAAGGGTCAAGGTGGTGACAAGTGGCTTTATATGCGTGCATTCACAATAACTTCCATGCTGTGTCATGCAATTCTGCCACAGTCTGATGACGGATTGTCCAAACAGGAGTTGGCGTTGCTCAAAGATGATGTGGGGCTTTCAATAGATCGGTTGTTGACATTGATGTCGATATTTTGTGGCAGCATAAGGAAAAGGCAGAAATAAGAAAGCTTTCAAATGATCGATTGAAGCAAATTTGCAAGTCGTATGGACGTACCTTCTCCAATAACAAGAAAGATGACCCGGTGGAGACAATGAAGGAGGGATCTGTAATGTCACAAGGCATTACTGAATTAGAGAAGATTTTGAAGTACTCCTTTCTTCAGCTGCTATCTCGAGAGGATCGCTCCGAGCACAAGCTGGGATCATTAAACAAAAAGAGGGTTCGGTCCACAATTAAGACGATTGTCGAAAAGTTCGGATGGCAACTTGTAGACTTGTTTGAGTGCAGTCTCCTCCGAAACAAGATGAAAGAGTTCCTTGCTACTTCTTTGGGTGGATGGTTAGTAATCCGCTATGAGTTGTCAGACAATGAGCAAAGGTCAGACGATAGTGATTCCGAAGATGCGGGTCATGCCATGGATCATCAGAACTTCAATTGTGGGCTCAACTCCTTCAAGCAAAAAAATCTTCAACAGCAAGTTAGGCAATGTATTGATTTATGTGGCACTTTCTTGTAATATGAATTCGGAAGTGCAGCTTTCAAGCAGCTTGTATACAAGCCTGAGTATAGAGTTCAAGTTCTGCAACGTGCCACAGTCATTAATTTGAAGTATGTCTTATTTGTTGTTGCTGTCACACTGGAAGTCCATTATGCAGTTCTAATTTGGTTTCCTGATTCAAAGCTAACAATCACAAAAAGGCTTCTTTTGAACATTTACCACAGGAGTTTGAAGCGGGCATACACCTTTTCTTTGGTGTCTGACAATATTGCTTCTGTCATTCCAGATTTTTGTGAGGATGTCATCTCATCAAAGTCCTATCCCCATCACTCAGGACTGTGTACTCTTGGTGCTAATTATCTGGAAGAAACTCCACGCCATGGTGCAAACAACACAGTTGCCTTTGCCAAAGGCCCATAAAATCATTCCCAAAGCAGTTGCCAGATGGAATTGGTTGAAAGGTAGGCTGGACAAGATGACTTGATACTTGGATGGCATGAGCTTCCCCAAGGGATCACCTAAGCAAATGCTTGTGATGCGTGAGTTCAAAAAAATGGCGGTGAATGTTTGCTACTTCCTCCTGTTGGAAAGGGGTATTCAGAAATACAAAGCCACCACAAGCATTTGAAGGTATCAATGCGAGATGTTCTTTCTGAACTTGCGGCGACATTTAAAACTTTCAATCCAATAAGGGGAATTGTTCCAGGATCACTGTTCCTAAAGGAAGTAATGGAAAACTTAAGTGAGGATGAGACAGACAAGCATTTGGACAGTGGAAATTCTGATTGGCAGAAAAAGCATCAGTGTATGTCAAAGATAGGATCAAGCCTGACAGTCATTACAAGTTGAAGAAGTTCATTGATGACAAAATGCTAAACAAAATTCGCTTGGACAACTCTTCTTCATATTCCAAAATCACATGGAAGTTATGTCGATGCAAGAATCGGGAGATTAAACTCAAGCAGTAAGAGGACAAAGGAGAAAATGTATCCTGTTCAAGGAGAGACAGCTGATAATTATGTCTCTCCTGATCAGGTGGCAAGAAAGGTTCGGAAATGTCCACCAAAGTGTGTGGTGTACTGTGCGATCTCTGATCCAAAGGATAAGGAGTCAAAAATAAGTCAGACAACAATCCATTGCTCTTTGTGCCCTTTAGCCCAGTGTATCGAGAAGAAAGGGAAAAGGAAATCATCATGTTTTGAGATCTTCCATCAGATCAATGACCTAAACCAGTTGAGAGGAAAGCCAGAGAGCTCTCCTGAAGCATTTGTGGACGTATCTGCTTCCAAGAAGACAAAGGCACCTGGGGGACAGAAGAACTAATGTTATACACTTCGAGAAATCCTTTAGTCATGTCAAAGCAAGTAAAATTACTAGTTCTTTAGTTATCACAAAAAACACATACAAATCTATGTATTAAACAACTAGTAGCTTAACTAGCGACACATGTATTTGTATAGTTTGTTCTAAGACCAACGAATACATGAAATAGCAATGTTTGGGTAAAAACAAAGGCATTTTGGGGGGATTCACAAAGGATCAATAATCAATATTTGAGAGTGAAATTTCCTTACCCACCATATGTATTGCTTCTGAACTCGATGTGTGACCGCTTGGCCGGATGATTGCGGAACCCTTGTAAGCTTTTTTTTCAATTTCAAAATTACGGCAAGCAGCATCACCGTTAATTTTTTGAACTGGGGCTAAATAGGGGTGTATTAGCGCTCGATTATGTGCACTTTTTTGCACCTTTTCTCCCTTGAAGAAGATCATTAATGATGCTTCCCGTAAAATAACCTCACAGACTTTGAGTTTTCACACATTCCCCCGATCTGATGTGCTTTGAAAAATCTGGGAGGCATCTCTGTGGCTCCCCGATTTCTGTGAGCTGGACGGGAGTCGTCACCCTGAATTTGGGGAGCTGATTTTCACCCATCACAACTCGTCCGTCCGTCACACCAAATTCGGGGATCTTATTTTTCACCCATCACCACTTGTCTGTCCCATCATCTCACACCCATCACCGCTTATTTCCCACATCATCACTTCCACGTCAAGATGTGTCTTGGAGCGCGACGTCTCTCAAAAATATGGGAGCCGTGGTGCAGTGACTCACCGGAGCACTAATTCAAAAAATCTCCCATTTTGAAAAAAGCGAGAAAAATGGGACCTGTGAGGTTTTAAAACGGGAGGCGCTAATACAGCTCCTTAGGCCATTGGCAGCCTTGGGGTCCATTTTTTGGGGTCTATATTTCAGATGGGTTATGATCCCATTTTTCCGAGAATAAAAAATCTCCCGTGATGTCCATGCAGCCCTAGGATCTGTATTTTTCGATCGCAGGGTCTATTTCTAGGAGACCGTTTCTAAATAAACTAACATGTGACCTAAGCCGTTTGAAGATAAAAATACTAAATACCAATATTGTAGATAAAGGTGTTATAGATTTGTTGATGATGGTAATTTTGTGAGCTTATCATTTAGTATTTACAATGAACAAATGAGGATGGGATGTCAATACAATCCCAACAAAATAATGTGATTCTGTGTAGGTTTCTACACAGTTCTGGTATGTTTATACCCAGGGAACATAGATGTTCTGACAGCATGTTGCCTCGTTGCATAGATCTGAAGATATGGACCTTCAACCTGTTAGGACCTCTCACAACTTGGGAGGTCAGGATGATCCCTTACTTGGGAGTTTTTCGAATTAGTCCATATTGGTACTAATAAGGGTACCAATGAGGGTACTAAAAAAGGTAGGTTCTTGGCCTATGTCACTCGCCCCCACGAATGGAGGATCAGGGTGAAAAAAGAGGAGAAAAAAAACCTTGTAAAGGAAAAAAATTATCCATGTCTCTTTATGTAAAAACTAAAAAGTCTGTGACTGTGTGCTAAAGCCTAAGTATTTTTATAGAAGAGGGAGATGACACATAAAAAATTACATGCTTAATATTGGTTAAGTGTGCTGGTTAAAAAAGGTGTGACTCTTCTGATATTTAATCGTTCAGATTTCGTACCGCGTTGAACCCTGATAGTCCCATTCGTATGAATAGTTGTGATAGTCCAAGGATCACTTTCATACCAACTCTCTGACTTGTGGAGGATACCATCTTTTCTAAGAACTACTTGATCACCAACTTTATAATCCCAATCATGCCGTGAGCAATTTTCCCGCATCGTGTTGAGGTCAGTTTGGTGTTGCCTATGTTCTCCTAATTTATTTCAGTCAGCAAAGAAGGGAACGCCGAACAACATGTCCCTGCCAAAAATTGCTGCTCCTGGGGAGGCTTTTAGTACTGTATGGTAAGTTGAGCGAATGGCCCATGCTGCATTGGTTAGGAACACATCTATGTCACTGGCTACTACTGTATTGGCCATATCTAGTTCAGTAGTGCGGAGCATTGCAGTAATTACCTGATGCACCCGCTCCAGTATAGCATTCACTTGTGGGTTCTTGACACTGGTTGGCTTACGCTTGATCCCATACGATTCACAAAGGGCTTCGAAGTGAAGTTTGAATTCACTTCTATTGTCATAAATAATGTATTGACGACATGGGTAACGGCTAAACCAGGTCTTATTCACTAAATTACTTATCATTGCAGATGATTTGTCAAAGTATGGTAATTTAGGATTGATATGAGTCTTAGTGCCCGTTTGCCCCTTAGTATCCGTGGGAGTAACCGCATCTGTGGTTACTGGCAGTTCTACTACTTCAAACCAACTAGAAGCTGGGTCGATCACAGTAAGACACATAAAGTCAATTTCTGTCCCATCTTTACCTTTGAGGGTATATGGTCCAATAAGGTCCACACATAAAGCCTCCCAAGGGTTTGTGATGACAAGCTTAGCAGGGAGTTTCCCGTACTTGTGCTTTTGTCGTTTGTTGACTTGACAAATACGACAGTTTTTGACATGTGATCAGATAGTACTTTGCTTACCTTTCCAATACATCGCAGCGTGCAACGTATCTTCAAGACGTGTGTGTCCAGGATGCTGCAAATAGTGGTGACACCAGCTAACTGCTCGATTTTGAAGTGCTTTTGGGATGACCATCTTGCCATCTTTACATAACAAATGTGTATCCTCCACTAATTGAGTGGAGTACTTGTCATGTCTACTAAGCTTCTGCAAAGTTGCATCTGTCGTCTGGGCTTGTGCAATTTCCTTCACTGTTAATGGGTAAATTACATCTTCGTCGCTGCGATTAGCAAACACCAGATTAATACTGTCTTGGTGGTCAGAAGTGCTGTCAGCACTTGATGCATGCTCAGTGTAGTGACACCAGCATTTTGTGAACGTCATTCAATTGGCGTTGTCATCTTGGGTTGGACCTGAGTCCAATCGAGAGATGGCATCAGCAACAGTGTTATGGATGCCTTTTATGTGCACAATTTCGGGACCATACTCTTCAAGTAATAATCTCCACTGATAGACTCGGTCAGAGGTTAATCCAAGGGCGTCTTGGATTAAGTTCTTGTGGTCTGTATAGACCTTTATTTGTTGTCCTCACAGTATGCCTTTGAACTCCTTAAGTGTCTCCACTATGGCCAGTAATTCAATTTTGGTCACAATGTACTTTTGTTGCATCACAGACAGTTTTCTGCTGAAGAACGCGAGGGGCCTATTACCTTGAGTAACCACTGAACCAAGTTGTTTAGACAAGGCATCAGTGTATATTTCAAATTCCTTTGAAAAATCAGGGTAGGCTAAGACTACATCTTTAGCAAAAGCAGCCTTTACGTTATCAAATGCTATTTGATGTACCTCATCCCAATACCAAGGTTGCTTTTTGGTTTTCTTGGCTTTGGCAACTTTAGTATGACCACACTCTCCTACCAATGAGGTGAGTGGGGCAAGCATTTCACTACGTCTTGCCCATAGATCTCTATAGTACTGGACCATGCCCAGGAACCTACAGAGGTCTTGGACTTGTTTTGGTGGTGTGATTGCAAGTATCGCTTGTACTTTGTGTGGTTGTGGCTTTATGCCAGTCCTGGTTAATATATATCCCAGGTATTCTGTTTCTGCAGCACAAAACTTCGATTTTGGGGTGATGACTCTCAATCCCGCGTCTCGCAGTTTGGTAAATACCAACCTTAAATGATCTAGGTGGTCATCCAGACTTGCCCTGGTGATGCACAGCAAATCATCCAGATAAGTTCTCACAAACTCTAAGGCAACCATTAGCTCTGACATTTTTGCCTGAAAGATGTCGGGAGAACCTGCAATACCCATCGGTAATCTAAGATAAGAGTACTTTCCCCAAGGGAAAATGATGGTGCAGATTTTGGATGCATCAGGATCCAATCGTATGGTGTAGTAACCCATGTTTAAATCAAAGGCTGTGGCAAAAGTGAATCCTTCTAACTCTTGCAACACTGTACTGATTTTGGGTAATGGAAACGGTTTCCTAACTAGCAGTTTATTTACTTCCCTAAAATCAGAGATAAAACGTACAGTGTTATCTTTTTTGGTAATATAAATGTGGGTGATGACCATTCTGATGTGGGCTGAAACTCTAATACCCCCAGTTCACAGAGCCTATTCAATTCTTTGATTATGGTTTCTTTGTGTATTTTTGGCACTGGGAATGGTCGGCCATGATATGACTTAGCACCTTCCTTCAGTTCTAGGGAGACAGAGTCTGTGTTCCAATCACCTAGTGTTCCATCAAAAAGTTCCTCATATTCTGTGAGTAACTCTAGTAACTTGTTTTGGTCTTGAAGACTAAGGTGAGTACAGTTGGTGCTAACAACTGATTGGAGGTCTGCTTTTTCATATTTTGCGTCTAGGATGTGAACCACTCTCTGAGTAGCCTCTTGCATACTGCTGGGTTCATGTGCCAAACTGTTGTTCACAGCCCAAGCTTTTCTATTTTTGACTTAGTCAGACTATTGATGTCCCTCATTGGCAAAATGATATTATCAATTGTTATATATTTTGTCCAAAAATTTAGAACAATTCCTCACTCTTTCATGGTATTACAACCAAGAATGAGGTCATACATTGGCTTAGTCGCATTTTTTTCTTGTTGTACTCAACAACGCCTGGTGTTACCAGATACTCCTTGCTGTTTGAGTAGTCAAAAAGTTTAAGATTGATTTCACTTCTTCCTTTGGTTAGGAAGTCCCCATTCAACGTATGCCAAAATTTGCCCCCAAAGTAGGGGAAATGCATGGATGTTCCTTTTTCATGGAACATCAAGTCTTCATCAGACCCACTATCAAATAGGCTCTTGAGGACTTTGTTACTAGTACAACTTCTCCCAGAGTGTTCGTGTGTCTGGTGAGATTGATTTTCAGTTGCTAACGGATACCTTGCTTGGCAACTACAGTAGTGCACCTTCCTTCTTTTGACTTTTGAAGGAAGTGTTCACACTATTGAAGGCAACCGACAGTTATGGGGTCCGATAGTTCGGCAGTTTCTTACTCTCTGTATTACTTTCATTTTTTGGCGCAAGATTTTTTGATCTTGCAGTAGCATGGTATCTTTAATAATTCGATTATTTAAAACTGAATTTTTCGATGACTCGCTAAGATTTTTGAATCTTATATTCCTGTTAGTTGATTATTATTCAAAATAATTATTGAATATGTATTATCAATAGTCGGACTGGGGTAAGTGTCACGTGGTTGTTTACTACTTTAGTTAATTGCCCAGTACTACCTTGCACATCCTTTCAGGACAACTCAGAGTGACTGCTGTCACTTTTGTGATGGCACTTTTGCTTCTTCTGCGAACACTTGAGTTTCTTGTTAGATTTTTCAATTTTTGCAGACAGCTGCACATATGGCACTATTGTTGCAATGAGAAGCCTCAGGAACATGCAAAGGTACACTGGGCTTTCTTTCTGCAGAGTATTTTTTGAAGGAGCCATCCTTCTCATAATTGTGGCACTCCTGCGTAATATGGGTCGTGTGATCACCCCCATGCTTCTTGCACAAAATGCAGTGCTTCGCATTTGTGGTACACTTACTTGGGATGCAATCCTTAAACGTAACAATCTTTTTCTTGGAGGAGTTTCCGGCACCATTGCTGAACTTTTAGGCCCATCATGATCCATATCAGTTAGATAGGCCTTCTCAATAAGTTTGAGTGCTTCTAGAAACTTCCAAACGCTCTGGGGTACCGATGCCCCACTAAGTTCGAATTGGTCTTGCCTATTCCTCGGGACCATGCATAGTATGTGACTAGCTAGGCCCCTGTCATCGAACGGCTTCACTGCAGTGGTGAGCTTGGTGGCACGGTTGGAGTAGTAAAGACATGTCAATAGATCCAAGTAGACATTCAGCTGCTGGATGCGGCTGATGGGCTTCTTCAACCCGTTACTTTTGTAGAAGCGCTGAGTCTCAGCAGCATCATTACGGAACACGGTCAACAGATGGTGATGCATTCCACAAATGACCCCCAAGACTGCTCATGCTTCTCGGGATGTTCTTCCCCATAAAGATCCGTCCATGGAGAAAAATCAATTTGTTCAGTCACGATCTTTTTCCAGGGGCGCCTTGCCTCCTCCGGTAGAAGGTTGGAGTAGAGGCTTGATAACAGGCTTAACTGCCTCATTAGCCTTTGTGCTGTGTTAGCAACATTTTGTAGCAATTGCTTTTAGCCTTCTGGAAATACTTCTGATAGAAATATAGCTGGTTTTGACAGTGGGACTTTGGAACGCTACTCTTTATTAGGAACTTGTCATGTTAATCCCAAGTGTCTGAGATCAGCATCCTCATATGCAGTAGTGGCAAGCATGTCAGCATTGTCAGCAACATCATTGTCATTATCCAATGGGGCATTTTCTTCCATAGGTGGAGAATTTGGATGCAGGTCACACATTATGTAATTGTGATAACAGTCAAATATTTTGTTTAGTACATCATCCCACTCTGTCGGCTGGTTTTCCATTGCATTCTGTATGAGTAATGGATTGAAAAGATTTTTGTCATCTATGCAATCTTCCACCGTTTATTGACTTTCACCAGTATCATCTTCATTAAAATCACCCATGCCATTGCAGTCAACACTGTACTCAGCCGAATCATCAAAGAGATCGTGTTCCTCCACCTCTGCGTATTCTACACGTTGTTGTTTACCCTCTCAACAATCTTTTGTAGGGATCTCTTCATCGCATAATGTGTGTCTGTGTACAACCTTAAAATGTTGTCTTGTATGAAAGGCTGGAGTACGTCCAAATCTCACAAATGTTTTATTTCTGAGATCAATGTGTAAGTCACAATCAGCGCGGTGGAGGAAATCTTTTTTACATCCCCTGCAGCTGACATGAACATACTGTTTACTTTCTTGAGGTGCGTTGTGAATGGTTGAAAGCTTGCAAACTTTACAGGTCAAATTCATTTCCATCTTGTTGTTTTGACAGTTGAAGCACTCCTAGCACTACTAGCTCTAGTTGTAAAGATGAAATACCCCATCACCAATTCGCACCAGTTTCTTTGGAGAATAATGGAAGTGCATGGTGCCCACACTCATTTATTTTTTGACTGTTGCTTTTTCAAGTACCAGTTCCTACTTTAAACTTCCGTGGACACCTGCAAAAATTTCAATCCCACTGTTGTTTCACATCATTTTTTCCATGAATAGCCACATAGTAGTACATGACTACTTTCATTCTTCCCAAAATGATTTCACCACCAAATAATTCACAACCAGTGGTTTTTAACATTAATAATACTCACGGAAACTATGTCAACCATGCAGTCTGGTTGCTGACACTGGACTCCACAGGTGCTGAGTGTGCTCAAGCAGACCACGTGCTCCCACCAATGTCAACTCTTCATGAGGTCCAAAAGAATGCCACAGATCCGTCGGACAGGAATTTGTTCAAATGAATCTCATTTACAATGCAAAGCAACAGACCCAAATCATTCATCATTGTTTGACAAAAGAAGGTCACCACAAACTCAGATGGACTTGGTATCAGTGTTGAGACAGCGGATGGAATAGAAGCAGCAGATACAGTAACCACTTTGGATTGATCCTATGAATGACAGTCTTAGAAACAGCATAGATGTAGGTGAAACTGGCACAGAACCAAAACCGCAGAGTGGACTACATTTACAACAGCCACGTCGGATGGAGTCAGAGAAGCAGCGGATGACTCTGAAACTGGCAAAGACACAACAGCAGAGTGGTCTGCCAACGTTGGAGTGAATGAAGGAACAGTTGTGTTTGCTTGAGCAACAGGCTTAGCAGCAAAATAACCCAATGAGGCATGATACAGTCCGATATGGTCTGCCTGATGAGCTAGTGCAAATAAGAAACAGCGGGAGGTACAGCAGCAAATACAGATGATAACGGTACAAGTGACCAACACACTCGAATTCTTTGAGTCCTCCTCCAGAAGACTGCCGTCTGGTCTGCAGAAGACAGCTGTTACTCATTGTGAAGATGGTGAGTCGAAGTCAAGTCTCCAAAATGTAGAGGAATTGATCAATATGCATCAGCAGCATTCGGTTGAGACAATCCTTCATTCAAAGTTTGAATCAAATGGTCAGCAAAAATACTTGATCAGATGGACGGGAGATTATAAAGATAGTTGGCAACCTAAAGGCAACATTACATCTGATGTCATAGAAGATTTCAACAAGAAAGATGCAAGAGAGCAAACGAGCACTTGGCTATGGTATCCGTGTACTCCATTCAATGCGTACTTCTTTCTATTTCCTGTTTTACCTTCTCGTGTCACCCACATTGCATTCATTTCTTCTTTGTGAATTAGAATGCCATAGACAAGGTTGTCCAGACCATCTTGTATTTTAATAAGAAACCAGGGAAAGCGAGGCTGTACAAGGTTCATTGGGTGATGGAGTACCCTGATGAATGGTTACCTTATGACAAGGTTCCAACAGGCTTGAGAGTCGCTTTCGAGACAAGGAATGGCACTCAAAGAAAGGGGCAAAAGGAACAAAACTCTTCGCGTGCCAAGGCGTCTCCGGAACGGCTGGTAAATGAGGTAGAAGTATTTATTTTCATCTAGCATGAATTTAATTGTTTTGACTAACATTGGTTATCTTCTCCTACTTGTGTATTTAGGACACAAAATGCAAACAGGTGCCACAAGCCCCTGCTGAAAGATCTGGAGAGAGAGTTGGTGGTGAGTGAATGATAAACTACCTTTGTGACCTGTATTACTTATCACCTCGTGCGTACATAATTTATTTCATTCTTCTTCCTGTATATTCTTCTTCCTATATTTTTGCACCGTGAGTACAGACGACTGCCTAATTGTTTCCTTAGCATCCTCGATATGTAACGTCCATTCCTTTTTAGCTTCATTAGCAGGGTCTCAAAAGCGGTCTCGTGAGTATCTGGTGTACTAGTGTCATATATTCACCTCATACGTCAAAGTTGTGCTCAACATAGGTGCACTTTTCAGTATTACCCGTGTCGAATGTCTCGTGGTGGGTTCTCCAGATGCAGGAAGGCCATGTGCAGTAGCTGCATGGAAGATATGTTGGACAGTCCAGACGCTGATGTTGCCGACAGACATGGGAACAAGCTCAAGAGAAGTTGACGTCAGATAATCGAATTTATGACAAAGCCAAAAAAAAATATGCAGTAGATTGGAGCAAGTGTCATCATGGTACCAAAGAGGGCTTTCAGGCAGAAAGCGATTTCACATATCTGAAGAAGTGGAATGAGGAAGACTGGGAAGGCTAGGTAGTATCTGTGTCTTTATCCTGGGGATGACCAATGGCAATACAAGCAATACATTGAGGTGAAAACCTTCCTGAGGTTGAGGGAAACTGTAATATAGCTGAGCATAAGCACAAATAAGGAAATGGTGTTGGTTGATCAAAATGTTTAAGAAACTTCTGTCAACAAAATGAGCCCCATTATTACCAGATCCTGCTGGACTTAAAGAGACAGTCAATGAGTAGCAGAAAGTCCTTTCAAGCTCAGTAGTGCATTCTCATTCATGTAGATCTGTCAACAAAACCAAGAATTAATGTACAAGATAGAAACATTAGTAATGGCTGATACGGATTAAAATTACGCAGCTTTGAAAGAAATTTGAAATTTGTAACACATTTTGAACAACAAGAGTGTTTCATCAAAATTGAGGCTACTTTTCACATCATCTCTTGAAAATCATAGTGCTGTTGAAAATGGCATCAAGTCAGATCACGTCACCAGTAGGAATGGTATCTTTCCTACATATAGTTATATTTACAGTTACGTTATTTCTTAAGAATAAGTTTGAAATAGTTTTTTTAACAAAATATCGTCATTTCTAAGGGTCGCTGCTATTTTCATGAAGTGAATAGTCCTTAGAGGTACATATGATGACCAATGCAAGAAAGCTTGTTCGACCAAAACCCACTGTCACTACTCAACCAAACCATGATGCGTATTTTAGAGTGTTATCACAGAAATAAACTTCTCTAGCAAAAAATGATAATTGTGTGGGAATGACGCACCTCCCAGATCATTCCCTCAACACACCATTTTATATTGTATTATCATTCCCTGTCATCAAGTATTTGATATGACAACTTTCATTGCCTCTCGATTTTAGTTTTTATTTCCTTTTGGTGACTTCATTTGTGATGTCTTCTCATATGAGGCACCCTCTAATGTATTGAACATACACTATATTATTTTATATTTATTTGGTATCTTTAGAGATAGTAGACCTCTAAAAAAGCCAAAGCATACAACTCATCTGTTGCGCAATATCTACCTATATTTACGTACAAACCAATGTAGTACGATTGATCCAAGTCCGATCGTAAAATTTGCAGTTTCGTAAGTGCTCAGACTGTTCTGTCACGACTCGCTACACGATTCTAATTAGTTTCATATCATCAAATTGGCAACGATCGGCATAAAGACGATTTAAAGAACGAGATAGACCATTTTCGGGGGATGCGCTATATTTGAGAAATTAATCAGCAAGATTCGAGAAATAGGATATGTTCAAGAAATAGCCTATATTCGAAAAATAGGCTATATTCAAAAAATAGGCTATATTCGAAACTCAAAAATAGCCTATTTCTTGAAAAAGGCCTATTTCTCGAAAATAAGAATCTTGTCTTTGTAGGAACAGTAATCTGACACCTGGATCTCAAAGATAGCCTATTTTTGATTATAGGCTATATCTCAAAAATGCCTATCGAATATGCAATTTTCGAGAAATAGGCTATAATTGAGAAATAACCTATTTTTGAAAAATATGCCATTTTCGAGAAATAAGCCATTTGTAAGACCTTGAAAGTTAAGCTGTTACTTCATTCAATATGAGTTTTTTATAAGCTGGGGTAGGTTTTAGTTTGGTACTTACCATATCTTGTATGGTGTTGCAAACTACTTTACCTCTACTGGACCATATCAACAAAATTATAATAACACGCCAATCATACTATACACTATTACAACATCTCTATACAACATCAGACATTATATTTAGGTATAGTATGATGTGAGTTCTACACTTTCAAACAAATAGGTCTAGGAATCATATGCATACATAATAGTGGTGTACACTTTACAAAATGCACACTCGAACCTGCCCCCAGTTTTCTCAATTGTTGTGGCATAGCTAGATTCTTGGTAGAATTAACCCTCATTACCAATGAAGTTTACATTAAAAAATGATGTATTTTATTGGACAAGAACCAACTCGTCACCTAAAACTGTCAACTAAAAAAGGCAAACCAGTCATGTGGATCATGAGTGGATGAAAGATTGTATGGGGTCTGCATGTAGACTGTTGACAGGGCCGTTACATATAAACCTTAAGTTATGTTTGAAAGAAAGCTGATTGGGGTAAGTGAATAGATATGCTAGACTCTTTGTGAGGGTCCTAGTCTACGGCTGCTCAGTGTGTAGTGTAATGTTAGCTTCATTAGACACATGTTATCGTCATTACAGAACAATGTACAAAGTGTGGATGAATGAAAGTATCACTTTAAGCTTTGTCATAATATAGAAGCTGGGTCAATCATAGTCAGACACATGAAATCAATTACTGTCCCATCTTTACCTTTGATTGTATACTGGCCGATAAGGTCCACACATAGTACATCACAAGGGTATCTGATGATGAATTTAGTGGGGAGTTTCCCATACTTATGCTTATGCCTCTTGTTGACTTGGCATGCATGACACTTTTTGACATATTTACAGACATACCTTTCCAGTCAAGTCTAGTGTGTCCAGGGTGCTGTAGATAGTGGTGGTACCAGCAAACTCCACGGTGTTGAAGGGCTTTTTGAATGATCAATTTTCCATCCTTGCATAAGACTTCTGTACTCTCAGCCAATTGTGTCGAGTATTGATCTTTAAGCATCTTTAGGCTGGCATCAAGTGTTTGTGCTTGGGCAATCTCTCGTACTGTTAACGGGTAGATTACATCTTCTTTGCTGCGGTTTGCAAATACCAGATTCATTTCTTCTTGGTATGCAGAGGTGGCTATGGCACTCTCTTCTTGCATGGTATAATGACACTAGCATTTTGTGAACATCATCCAGTTCTCATGCACACTCAGGATTGGTCTGATGTCTAAGCGTGAGATGGTGTCGGCAACAGTGTTATGTGTGCCTTTAATGTAAACAATTTTGGGGCCAATTTCCTCGAAGAGCAATCTCCTTTGGTAGACACGGTCAGAGGTTAATCTGAGTGCGTCTTGGATTAGATTTTTATGGTCTGTGTAGACTTTTAATATTTGTCCCCACTACATGCCTTTGAACTCTTTTAGTGTTTCCATTATGACAAGTAGTTCAACTTCGGTCACACTGTATTTCTGTTGCACTGTCGACAGTTTCCTGCTAAAAAACGCAAGGGGCCTATTACCCTGGGTGTTAACTGATCCAAGTTGTTTAGACAAGGCATCAGTGTATATCTCAAATTCCATTGAATAATTGGGATAGGCTAAGACTACATCCTTGGCAATTGAAGTCTTAACGTCATCGAATGTTTTTTGATGCAGCGTGCCCCAGCACCATGGACATTTCTTTGTCTTGTTGGCTCTGGTGACCTTGGTGTGACCACACTCTCCTACCAGTGAGGTGAGTGGGGCAAGCACTTTGCTGCGCCTTGCCCAAAGATCTCTATAATACTAGACCATGCCCCAGAAGTTATCAAGGTCTTTGACATTTTTGGCAGCGAGAACGCGAGAATCGCCTGTACCTTTTTCTGTTGAGGTTTGATCCCTGTATGTGTGAGGGTGTAACCTAGGTATTCTGTTTCAATGGCACAGAAAAATGATTTTTGGGCGTTGATTCGCAAGCCCGCCTCGCGTAGCCTGGTAAGCACCATTTTCAATTTTTCAAGGTGGTCTTCTAGGTTTACCTTTGTGATGTATAACAAATCATCGTAAGGTAAGCTTGTAAAAACTCTAAGGCTACTATTAGTGCTGTCATTTTTGCTTGAAAGATGTCTGGCAAACCTGCGATGCCCATTGGCAAATGGAGGTAGGAATACTTGCCCCATGGGAAAATGAGGGTACATATTTTGGATGAATCGGGGTCCAATCTAATGGTATAGTAACCCATGTTTAAATCTAGGGTTGTAGCGTAGGTAAATCCTTCTAGCTCTTGCAGCACTGTACTGACTTTGGGTAAGGGGAATGGCTTCCTAACTAGTCATTTATTTACTTCTCTTAAATCAGTGAGAAAGCGCACAGTTCCGTCTTTCTTTGTAGTGACAAATGATGGTGACGCCCATTCAGATTCGGGCTGAAACTCTAACACTTCAAGTTCGCATAATCTATTCAGTTCTTTAAGACTTGTTTCTTTGCAAGATTTGGGTACTGGGTATGCCATGCCATGATATGGCTTTGTGCCTTCCTTGAGTTCAAGGGACACAGGCTCTGTGTTCCAATCACCTAGTGTTCCATCAAAAATCTCCTCAAATTCTGTGAGCAACTCCAGTAATGAGTTTTGGTCTTGGAGACTATGTGAGTACAATTGGTGCTAACAATTGATTGGAGGTCTGACTTTGTATAATTTGCATCCAGGATTTTAACTACACGCTGTGTTGCTTCTTGATACTTTGTGCTTTTGTCATGCTGTTGTCGAAAGCCCAGGCTATATCCATGTTTGACGAGGTCAGACTATTGATGTCTCTCATCGGCAAAATGACGTGATCAATGGTAATTTCTTCTGTTTGAAAATCTAGAACAATTCTTAGCTCTTTCATGGTTTGACATCAAAGAATGAGTTTGAACACTTGCTTGGTCATCTTTTTCTTATCGTACTCTACTACGTCGGGAGTTACTAAGTTCTCCTATACTGTTGGAATATTCAAAAAACTTTAAGTTAACTTCGCTCCTTCCATTGGTTAGGAAGCTCCCATTTGACGTGTGCCAACACTCTGGCACCTGCCTAGTCAAGTAGGGAAAGTGTTTCTCCATTCCTTTTGCATGTAACAGGAGGTCACCATCAGATCCGCTGTCTAGAAGAATCCTGATGACTGTGTTGCTGTTACAATGCCCTGTAGAGTGTTCCGTGTTCTTACGGGCTGGATTTTCAGTCCCTTAATAGAATGCTTTGGCTACTACAGTAGTGACTCGCCCTTCTTTACCTGGTGGTATGTGTGCCCCCATGCTTCTTGCAGAGAGAACAGTACTTCTCTGTGCAACTTCTCTTTGGAATCCTGTCACTAAAAGAGACCATCTTCTTCTTAGATGAGGTGTTAGACTTGGCTGCATTCTTGGGTCCTTCTCCAACCTTTTTGGTGGGGTAGGCCTTCTTGATGTGTTCAAGGACTTCGAGAAGTTACCTGATACTTTGTGGTACCAAAGCTCCACTGAGCTGATATTGGTCCTGCCAGTTCCTAGGAACCATCCTGAGGATGTCGCTTGCCAAGTCCGCTGACTTTGCAGCCGACAAACAGTAGTATAGGCACGGCAAGAGTTCCACATGCCCGTTAAGGCGTTGGATATCCTCTGCACAAAGTCCTGGATGGGTACTCTGTTCAGTTTCTTCAGCCCATTGCTGATATAGAACCGTTCCTGCTCCTCTGCATCAGTCCTGAAGACAGTCTGCAGATGCAACTGGACACACTCCAAAAAGTAGGTCTTTAAGGGATGTTCAGTCCCATACACATCTCTCCAGGGCTTGGAGTTGATCTGCTCCCCGACAATGGTGGTCCAAGGGCGAGTCCTGTTCAAAGATAGCTGCTCCTGGTGAGGTTTTGAGTACTGTGTGATAGGTAGAGCAAACAGCCCATGCGGCGTTTGTGAGAAAGTCAACAATGTCACTTGCGTTGACTGTATCGGCCATGTCTAAGTCAGCTCTGCGGAGCATTGCCATGATTGTTTGATGCACCCGCTCAAGTATTGCGTTCACTTGTGGGTTTCTGACACTGGTTGGCTTACGCTTTAGACCGTAAGAATTACAGAGGGTCTTGAAGTGAAGTTTAAATTCACTTCCGTTGTTGTAGATAATGTATTGACTACATGGGTAACGGCTACACCGGGTTCTGTTTATTAAATTACCTATAGTTGCTGATGACTTGTCAAAGTAGGGTTGTTTGGCTTGGATATGTGTGTCTTTGCTCCCTTGCCCCTTTGTACCCGTGGGAATATCAAGCTCATTTAGCTGTGATACAGGCAACTTGACAATTTTGAACCAGCCAGTTGCGGGGCCGATCATTGTGACGCACATAGAGTCAATCTGTGTCTTGGCCTTGCACTTGAGGGTGTACGGTCCTATGAGGTCCACACATAATGCCTCCCATGGGTTGGTGATTGCCAGCTTTGTTGGCAGTTTCCCGTATTTTAATTGCCTGTGCTTGTTCACCTGGCAACTGTGACACTTTTGACATGTGATTGGACTGTCGCTCTTAGACCTTTCCAATACAACAAAAGACTAAGAGTTTCTTCAAGACACTTGGTCCGGGGTGCTGTAGGTAGTGGTGAAACCAAGCTACCACACCGTGTTGGAGGCTTTTCGGAATTACCATTTTTCCCTAGGTTGCAAATTACCCAGTAATTCCCCAGGAATTTCTGATTACAGGGTAATATTGCCTTTTTTGGAGCAAAGGTGGTTCCCCTCCATGTGAAATTACTGTGTTTTTGGCAAGAAAGATTTTTGGGTAATTGACAGTAACAGTATGATTTAGACACAGTAATGTCTAAATTGGCCGGAGTAAAGTTTGCATCTGATTCAAGGTATCCAGAACATTGTCTGTCTGTCCCTCATTAATACACACTGGTTGATTGTGGCAGATGCTTTCATTTTCACACTGCCGCTCTCTCATCTCCCCATCCATTGCTCTGCCCTACCATGAGAATTATTGCCGCCGCAACATAAATCAGGCTGTTCCTCCATAACTGCTGGCGTAGCCTACAAATGCACCTTGTACCTAATTGTTGCTGTTGTTGCAGTGCACATATTGAGTAGTAAGAAGGTAATTTTACTTTTTGATTGTTGCGTAGATATTTCTGTTTTCACCACGGCAGCCGCTACTGACGCTTCCCTTTCTGTGCGCTCCTCTCCTTCAGTCTTACCACCCCCAATCAAAGCAAATACGGTGCAATCAAGGGGATGCTGAATCCCCCTGTTTTTTATTTGGGTAAGTTAACTATTTGTGTTAGTCTTCCCGCATATTTCTTGGCCATTGACACTGACAATTTCTTACGCAAGATCATCTGCCGCCGTCGCGATCTGAAGCAGCCTGCTACAGCATAACTACAGGTTTCCTGCAAACGCGTCTTGTACCAGCAAAACGCTTTTATTTGGAATGTTTGTTGCTTTTTGATTGTTGCATGAATTATTGTGCTTTTTGCACTGCTGTGTTGAACGATGCATATGCTTCTCTCCCTACACCTTCCTCTCCTGCAGTCTTAACCTTATGGCCCAAATCAAAGCAAATACAGCGCAATCAGTAACCTGTTAGATCTCCCTGGTCTTCTAGGCATCATTCAAGTAAGGTAACTTGCAGTTTTCCTCCTGACTCATCTCTCTCAAACTTTGACACATGGTTTGATGTTGTCTTCGCACCCTTCCCTTCTACACAGACATGTCAAAGCGAATCAATTCCTCCTCCTCTTCTGCATCCTCTTCATCATCCTCTTCTTCAGATTCATCTGAAGATGAAGGCAAGGGCATGACCCTTGCACAATTGAATAGACAGAAGAGAATTGCCAATAATGAGGAAGATGTAGATAGTGCTGCCTCTGTCATATCTGTCTACACAGAAGGGGGTCAGAAGAGGAGGAGAAGGGCTTGGAATGAGTGTTGGGAAGATGCACAGCTAAATAGTGACGGTATGACAGATTTGCAGCTGCTCTAAGTGTGTAGTATGGTGGATTGAAGTTTTATGATGAGGATGGGGCTTAGCAAGGCTTTGATGGTGCAGTGAATGGTTTTACTTTAGAGGATAATTGTTGTGTTTTGGTGAAGTTGGATGATGATTCACATGACCAGCCAATGAAGAAGTTTGGGTACAAATACTGCATTTTGCTTTGTTTTCCAGGGTTTTACAGCACGAAGCCATATCTGAAGCAGCCTAATAAGTATTGGGCAACTCAGGAGTTGTTCAAAGACTGTGACTTCTACGGCATGATACAAGAGTACTACAAGCAACATCCCAAGGAAGCTGAGGAGATTGGGCTCAGGATATACCAAGATAATGGAGTTGTTGATGAGTTGACTGAGAAGGAGGCAGTTCAAGCAGGAAAGTCCATGAAGAGGAAGAAGTACAAAGTAATGGAGACAAGTAAAGCTAGCAGGAAGAGGAGTTGGAAGTAGTTGCTTGTTTGATTAGTGCTTTTCCCCACATTTGGCCTTTGCGGGTGGTTTTTTTTTCAGCACTATTTAATCTAGTTGTAATGTTATCTTGAGTGATATTATAAATTCTATGACTACATTACTTCAATGTTACTGGGTAATTTCTTTAAGATTAATGTGAGTTACTGTCACATTACTGTAATACTATGTAAGCTTCAAAGATATCAACACAGTAAACTACAGTAAAGTAAAGTAAAGTACAGTACAGTACAGTACAGTAATCATATCAAATATTGGCAGTAACGTTACTGCCAGAAAGGCAATGATACTCCCACCACAGATGTGACACAGTGTGACATCACGAAATGACACTCCTACCGACAAATTACCGGGGAACATCCAGTAATTACTGGGGAATTACTGTGATTACTGGGGAAGTGATATTTTGGGGGTTTTGGTGACAGTAACAAAAAAGTAATTTGCAACCTAGATTTTGCCATCCTTACAGAGTTCATTGGTGTTCTCAACCAAGTGGGTTGAATAGCCTTCATCCATCTTCGTGTTGTGCCTCTGCTGTCTCTCTAGTTGTGAGTGGATAGATGGAGTCCTCTTTGTTTTGATTAGCAAACACCCGGTTCATTGATTCCTTGGTGTTTGTTGGGGATGCTTCATGTTGTGCTGCATTGAGGTGACACCAGCATTGTGCAAAAGTCATCCATGTTGACCTGTCATTTGTGACGGGTCCATAGTCCAATCGTGAGATGGCATCTGCAACTGTATTGTGGACGCCTTTGATGTACACAATGGTGGGGCCATACTCTTCTAAGAGTAATCTCTAGCAATACACTCGATCAGAGGTCAGACCTAGAGTGTCCTGCATTAGATTTTTGTGGTCAGTGTAGACTGTAATTTTTTGTCTCCAAAGCATGCCTTTGAACTCTTTCAGTGTTTCTACTATGGCCAGTAGTTCTTGTTCGGTCACGCTATATTTTGCTGCGTTGGACTCGGTTTCCTACTGAAAAACGCCAGCGGCCTGTTATTTTGAGTGATCACAGCGCCCAATTGAAATTTGGAACTATCTGTGTAGATCTCAAAGCCCTGCAAATAGTCTGGGTAGGCCAAGGTAACATCGCGAGCGATTGTTGCCTTTACAGTGTTGAATGCTTGCTGGTGGATGCTGTCCCAGTGCCACAGCTTTTTCTTAGTTTTGTAAGCCCTTGTGACCTTGATGTGTCCACACTCACCAACAAAGTTGGTTAATGGTGCAAGAATTTCACTGCATCTTGCCCAAATGTCTCTGTAGTACTGGACCATGCCCAGAAATCTACGGAGTTATTTAACAGTTTGTGGTGGTGCAAATGCAAGGATTGCATGTACCTTCTTTGGTTGTGGCTTTATACCATCTCTGGATAAAATATACCCTAGGTATTCTGTCTCCACGGCACAGAAAGATGACTTGCGTGCATTTACTGTCAAGCCTGCATCTCACAACCTGATGAAGACCTGTCTTAGTTTATTAAGGTGGTCTTCCAGGCTACCCTTGCTGATGCATAATACGTCATCAAGGTAAGTTCAACGAACTCAAGGGTTGCCATTAGCTCAGACATCTTAGCTCGGAAGATGTCGGGAGAACACGCAACACCCATTGGTAGGTGTAGGTAAGAGTACTTACCCCACGGAAAGATAATGGTGCATATTTTGGATGCATCTGGATCCAATCTAATGGTGTAATAGCCCATGTTTAAATCAAGGGCTGTCGCTTATGTAAAGCCTTCTAGTTCTTATAGAACAGTGCTAATTTTGAAAATGGGGAACGGTTTTACACGTTTATTTACTTCCCTAAAATTGCTGACTACCCGTACCGTGTTGTCTTACTTTGGTATAATGAATGTTGGCAAAGCCCATTCAGAATCATCTTGCCATTTGAGTACCCCTAAGTCACATAGTCTCTGTACCTCCCTCTTCGAGGTTTCTACATGCTTCTTGGGTATTGGAAACGGCCGGCCATGATATGGCTGTGCTCCTTCTTTTAACTGGAGGGAGACCGGCTTACAATCCCAGTCACCTAGTTTCCCGTTAAATAGCTTCTCAAATTCTTGCAGGAGCTCCAGTAACTTCATTTGTTCTGGGATACTTAGGTGTGTGCAGTTGTCCTTGACAATTGCCCTGAGATCTGCTTTTTCATAATTAGCATCTAGTATGTGTATGTGGCTGGTTGTTGCCTTGAGCATACTCTGGGGTTCTTTGGATGTGTCTTGGTAGATGCTATTATTCATTGTCCAAGCCCGTTCAACCGTCACTCTTGTTTTTAGTTTGTTGATATCTCTCATTGGCAGTGAGATGTCATCTAGTGTGATTTCTTTTGTCCAAAAGTCTAGGACAATTCCTAACTCTTTCAAGGTATTACTACCAAGAATGAGGTCAAGCCCTGGTTTGGTCGTGCTATCCTCTTTGTATTCAACAATATCCAGTCACAGAAAATACTCCTTGCTATTGGAGTACTCAAAGAATGTAACCCTGATCTTTCCCCGTCAAGTTGTCTGGAAGCTCCCATTTGACGTCTGCCAAGACTTTGGCACCTGCCTAGTCAGGTAGGGAAAGGGTTTGTCTTTTCCTTTTGGTAGGAAAATAAGGTCTCCATCAGACCCTGAGTCCAGTAGGACTCTGATTTTGTTACTGGGGCGACTCCTCGGAGGTTGTTTGTATGCTTTTGAGGATTGACTTTCAGTTGCTGGTTCCATGATGGCTACTAGTGCCGTAACATCAAGGCCACCCTTGGTGTGTGATGAAACCACTTGTTTTGGTTGATTGAGACTGTAATTTACACTGGGAGTATTAGTACTGTCCTCAGTGACCTCTGGGTTATTACAGACATTTTTTTTGTCGTAAGATTTTTTAAGCATATTTAAGGTCGTTGTCTCTAAGGAGTCTTGAATGTTTAATTCAGACTTTTTTGTTTTGGAACAAGATTTTTTTGACGTCTTGTCTTTGGTGATGGTCAATTTCATTTTTTTAATTTTTTATATTTAGTAGTCTGGATAGCTTTACTTGGACTGGGGTTAGTATAACTGTCAACTGCAGTATTTAGTTTACGTTTCTTACAAGTATGTAATTCCCAAGTGCTATCCGACCTGCACCTTCACGAACTTTTGTCGGAGTCGCTGTCACTTTCCAAATCATTGGCGCGGCGTTTCTTGCGCAGTGCTTTCTTCAACTCCGCCCGGACTATCTGGGCAAAGTTTGCACCCTCCGGTTTCCTTTCCTTGGAGTGGGGCTTACCTGCTCCCCCATTCTTTTTGATCAGAGTACAGTCTTTGTTATAACGGCAGCAGTCACACGTGTCATGACTTTTTTGCGGCCCCCCATGTTTCTTGCATAGCACACAGTGCTTATTGGTCCAGCCCACTTTCTTGGGCTTCTTGGGGATGCGGGAGTTCATTGACTCCATCTTGCGCTTGATCAGCCCCTCTCGTTCTGCATTGTTCTTGATATTCTCTAGGACCAAGAGAAGGGCCCTAGTACTGACTGAAGTGGTATTCTCTGTCAAATTGTACTGGGTCTGCCACTTGGCCAGACACATGCGCAACAAGTGAGTTGCAAGGTCGGCGTTGTCCAAGGGCAATACCTTCTTAGTGGCCTGATTAGCCTTTCGGCTGTAATACAGACGGGGCAATGTCTTGAGGTAACTTTTGAGCTGTTACACTTTGACAAAAAACTGATGTATTGAGATCCTGCTGGACTTCTTCAACATGTTGGTAAAATAGTACTTGAGGGCTTCGCCTGCATCATGATGGAACACCTGAAGCAGATGGAATGTGACGCACTTGTGAAACGAGTCCCATAAGTCTTGGTCAGGATCTATCCATGTGTGTGACTCCTTTTATGTCTTCCCAAGGAGCATGAATCAGTCGGGCCTTGATGATCTTTTCCCAAGGCTGTTGGGCCTTGTCGGAGAGGAGGTTTCCATACAGCTTGAAGGGCTTCGCTACTGCCAATGTGACAGCAAGTTTCGCGGCTTCTAAAGCCTTCATGGCCTTTTCATGTGTGGCCTTTGCATCAGCTAGGACAGGCATCATAGCCTCAGGAGTGGTACCTGGTCCATCTCCTTTGTTGCCTTTCTTTTTCTTCTCGGAGTTGCACAGTTGCGTGTACTCCCCCTTCATGATCTCCGCGTCGAGTTTAGCTGTTTCAACAGCCCTCTCCACTTTGGCAAAGCTCATGCCAAGCCCCATCTGCTTGCACACGTGAATTGCTGAGGGAACATGCAGTAGAAACTGCTCGGGAGTCCCGGATGCCCATACTGCCACCTTTAACTCATCACCGGTATTGGGAAGAGACAACTTGAAGTAGGTGGTCCTTTTGTTCTTCTCGAGGGCATCCTGCACTGGATCCTGCAATTGTAGCGTACAGGGGTATTCTTTCATCCGACATCACGTTCACACTCAATCTGCTTAAGCCCTTCGGGAAATGCCTTCACGGAGGACATGGCTTCTAGCTTCTGACCTAAACTAGTGCCTAAAAAGGTTCTTGTATGAACGCCTTGGAGGGCTAAGGAAGAAATCATTCACACTGTGGTGCGCGATGAATGTAGTACCCTGTGGGGTAGAATATTTTTCTCGACCATCGGTGGGTTGTCGGGAGAGCCTCTTGTACGATACTCCAGCCGAACTCAGCGATAGTGACCTAAGCCGGAAGTAGTCGACAAGTAGTTGTAGATGAGAGGAAAAAACTGTGTTCCAGCTGATTGGAAATTAATTTTATGAGCTATTGAAATGATCAAAAATGAGGACTGCCCAACTATTGAAATGATCAAAAACAAGGACTGACTAATGGTGGTCCTCTCACGTTTATCATGTAAATTACATGTATTCTGTTGGATTCTGGTGTGTCCAATATTTCTAGAGAAGCTCTCACACTGCAAATTTGTCAGTTGAGAAGTTATCACATTGCCAGCCCTTCAGTTGAGCAGTTGAACCCTCTCAACTGCTTTACTTGAATGATTATCACTGTAGGTCATACCTGATGAGTATGTACCTCAAATGTATTGTTTCTGAGAAACTAATGAGTTGTGACTTTGCATACTTCCTCCTTCAGTGGTAAGAGTATTACTTGTGTTGTACCCATGGCCTGAAAGTGGGGCCTACATGGGTCAGGGATACCAGTAGGTATCCTTGGCTATCATGTCAATGGGTTCCCTTTCAATCCGCACTACATCTGAAGGATTTCAAACAAGCATCGGAGTTGGAAATCCATCGGCCTGCCACATCCCCAGTGTTGAATTACGTACTGGATCATTCGATCAAGTTTCTAGCCCCATGTTGAGAAGGCCCAAGCCTTGGAAAGACCAAGGCAACCACCTCCACTCACTCGTGATGTTCTGATTGACGTTTAGGAGGGGGCACAAGTGATAGTATCAGTCCATGTAGGCCTCTTCTAGGACAGCAGGAGGGGTCATGAGAGGCACCAGTCCGTACTTCACTGACGGGAACAACTGGGTGTGTAAACTGAACCATTGGTCCTGTTATGAAAGGGTAGACAACTTAATGGACTCGTCCACCTGCTATCCTTTTGTAAGCATCTTTGTGAGATGAGCATTACCATCGCTTTTGGGGCTGGTGAACATTCTGAGAGTCTGTGTTGCTTCATCCGGACCTTTCAATGCTATGTCTACTGTGCAGACACCATGCTGGGGAAGAGTCAACTTTGGATGTAGCCAAAATTCTCGTCCGGTGCTGATTCGCACAACACCACCCAGTGTTATTGGCTGTGGTATTCATGTGCAGCAGGTCCATGTCATCAACATAGAGTATTGCAGCAATCATCTGTAACATCTCGGGCCATGCTGTGGACATGGCCACTCCATGACCGTGCAATATGCCAATAGGATCAGGGTGCTGATAGCTGTCCATATTGGTGGCAATGCGCAACTTCCTTGTGCAAGCCCCA
The DNA here is from genome assembly GCA_013187285.1 of Cyclotella cryptica. Taxonomy (NCBI): domain Eukaryota; phylum Bacillariophyta; class Thalassiosirophyceae; order Thalassiosirales; family Thalassiosiraceae; genus Cyclotella; species Cyclotella cryptica. The sequence goes on along the minus strand of JABMIG010000203.1, from coordinate 169,892 downwards.
TAAAAGGCAAGTGATCTGTACCACTGTATCCTGTAGTGGCTAGCCCAAAACCCGTCTGAAGGTAGTAAGACATGTGCTCTAGGTTGCAAATTACTTTTTTGTTACTGTCACCAAAACCCCCAAAATATCACTTCCCCAGTAATCACAGTAATTCCCCAGTAATTACTGGATGTTCCCCGTAATTTGTCGGTAGGAGTGTCATTTCGTGATGTCACACTGTGTCACATCTGTGGTGGGAGTATCATTGCCTTTCTGGCAGTAACGTTACTGCCAATATTGGATATGAATACTGTACTGTACTGTACTTTACTTTACTTTACTGTAGTTTACTGTGTTGATATCTTTGAAGCTTACATAGTATTACAGTAATGTGACAGTAACTCACATTAATCTTAAAGAAATTACCCAGTAACATTGAAGTAATGTAGTCATAGAATTTATAATATCACTCAAGATAACATTACAACTAGATTAAATAGTGCTGAAAAAAACCACCCGCAAAGGCCAAATGTGGGGAAAAAGCACTAATCAAACAAGCAACTACTTCCAACTCCTCTTCCTGCTAGCTTTACTTGTCTCCATTACTTTGTACTTCTTCCTCTTCATGGACTTTCCTGCTTGAACTGCCTCCTTCTCAGTCAACTCATCAACAACTCCATTATCTTGGTATATCCTGAGCCCAATCTCCTCAGCTTCCTTGGGATGTTGCTTGTAGTACTCTTGTATCATGCCGTAGAAGTCACAGTCTTTGAACAACTCCTGAGTTGCCCAATACTTATTAGGCTGCTTCAGATATGGCTTCGTGCTGTAAAACCCTGGAAAACAAAGCAAAATGCAGTATTTGTACCCAAACTTCTTCATTGGCTGGTCATGTGAATCATCATCCAACTTCACCAAAACACAACAATTATCCTCTAAAGTAAAACCATTCACTGCACCATCAAAGCCTTGCTAAGCCCCATTCTCATCATAAAACTTCAATCCACCATACTACACACTTAGAGCAGCTGCAAATCTATCATACCGTCACTATTTAGCTGTGCATCTTCCCAACACTCATACCAAGCCCTTCTCCTCCTCTTCTGACCCCCTTCTGTGTAGACAGATATGACAGAGGCAGCACTATCTACATCTTCCTCATTATTGGCAATTCTCTTCTGTCTATTCAATTGTGCAAGGGTCATGCCCTTGCCTTCATCTTCAGATGAATCTGAAGAAGAGGATGATGAAGAGGATGCAGAAGAGGAGGAGGAATTGATTCGCTTTGACATGTCTGTGTAGAAGGGAAGGGTGCGAAGACAACATCAAACCATGTGTCAAAGTTTGAGAGAGATGAGTCAGGAGGAAAACTGAGTTACCTTACTTGAATGATGCCTAGAAGACCAGGGAGATCTAACAGGTTACTGATTGCGCTGTATTTGCTTTGATTTGGGCCATAAGGTTAAGACTGCAGGAGAGGAAGGTGTAGGGAGAGAAGCATATGCATCGTTCAACACAGCAGTGCAAAAAGCACAATAATTCATGCAACAATCAAAAAGCAACAAACATTCCAAATAAAAGCGTTTTGCTGGTACAAGACGCATTTGCAGGAAACCTGTAGTTATGCTGTAGCAGGCTGCTTCAGATCGCGACGGCGGCAGATGATCTTGCGTAAGAAATTGTCAGTGTCAATGGCCAAGAAATATGCGGGAAGACTAACACAAATAGTTAACTTACCCAAATAAAAACAGGGGATTCAGCATCCCCTTGATTGCACCGTATTTGCTTTGATTGGGGGGATGGTAAGACTGAAGGAGAGGAGCGCACAGAAAGGGAAGCGTCAGTAGCGGCTGCCGTGGTGAAAACAGAAATATCTACGCAACAATCAAAAAGTAAAATTACCTTCTTACTACTCAATATGTGCACTGCAACAACAGCAACAATTAGGTACAAGGTGCATTTGTAGGCTACGCCAGCAGTTATGGAGGAACAGCCTGATTTATGTTGCGGCGGCAATAATTCTCATGGTAGGGCAGAGCAATGGATGGGGAGATGAGAGAGCGGCAGTGTGAAAATGAAAGCATCTGCCACAATCAACCAGTGTGTATTAATGAGGGACAGACAGACAATGTTCTGGATACCTTGAATCAGATGCAAACTTTACTCCGGCCAATTTAGACATTACTGTGTCTAAATCATACTGTTACTGTTCAATTACCCAAAAATCTTTCTTGCCAAAAACACAGTAATTTCACATGGAGGGGAACCACTTTTGCTCCAAAAAAGGCAATATTACCCGGTAATCAGTAATTCCTGGGGAATTACTGGGTAATTTGCAACCTAGGGAAAAATGGTAATTCCGAAAAGCCTCCAACACGGTGTGGTAGCTTGGTTTCACCACTACCTACAGCACCCCGGACCAAGTGTCTTGAAGAAACTCTTCGTCTTTTGTTGTATTGGAAAGGTCTAAGAACGACAGTCCAATCACATGTCAAAAGTGTCACAGTTGCCAGGTGAACAAGCACAGGCAATTAAAATACGGGAAACTGCCAACAAAGCTGGCAATCACCAACCCATGGGAGGCATTATGTGTGGACCTCATAGGACCGTACACCCACAAGTTCAAGGCCAAGACACAGATTGACCCTATGTGCGTCACAATGATCGGCCCCGCAACTGGCTGGTTCAAAATTGTCAAGTTGCCTGTATCACAGCTAAATGAGCTTGATATTCCCACGGGTACAAAGGGGCAAGGGAGCAAAGACACACATATCCAAGCCAAACAACCCTACTTTGACAAGTCATCAGCAACTATAGGTAATTTAATAAACAGAACCCGGTGTAGCCGTTACCCATGTAGTCAATACATTATCTACAACAACGGAAGTGAATTTAAACTTCACTTCAAGACCCTCTGTAATTCTTACGGTCTAAAGCGTAAGCCAACCAGTGTCAGAAACCCACAAGTGAACGCAATACTTGAGCGGGTGCATCAAACAATCATGGCGATGCTCCGCAGAGCTGACTTAGACATGGCCGATACAGTCAACGCAAGTGGCATTGTTGACTTTCTCACAAACGCCGCATGGGCTGTTTGCTCTACCTATCACACAGTACTCAAAACCTCACCAGGAGCAGCTATCTTTGAATAGGACGTGTTGTTTGACTTCACCTTCAGTGCTGACTGGTCAAAAATAGGGGTATACAGACAAAAACAAAGAGATAAAAACACAAAATGGGAAAATGATACCGGAGTAGACTGGGACTACCAACCCCGTGACAAAGTACTACGGCGAAAAGATGGTAAACTCCACAAAAAAGAAAGCCGGTATGAAAGTAATCATTGGACCATCACATCAGTTCATATGAATGGCACTATAAGTGTTCAACACAGAACTAAATCTGAAGGATAAAATATCAGGAGAGTTACACCATATTTTCACTAAACTAAGAATATATTACTCTCCACTCTCTACAAAACACTTACGCTTCGTCACATGCACACAATATGTTTTCCCACCAGCACTAAAGCTGAAGGTTTTACTTTTTTGTGCTCATTGACACCTTATCGCTCCATTTGTGGGGGCCAGTGACATGATAGCCAAGGATACCTACTGGTACCCTTGACCCATTTAGGCCCCACTTTCAGGCCATAGGTACAACACAAATAACACTCTTACCACTGAAGGAGGAGGTATGCAAAGTCACAACTCATTAGTTTCTCAGAAACAATATGTTTGAGGTACATACTCATCAGGTATGACCTACAGTGATAATCATTCAAGTAAAGCAGTTGAGAGGGTTCAACTGCTCAACTGAAGGGCTGGCAATGTGATAACTTCTCAACTGACAAATTTGCAATGTGAGAGCTTCTCTGTAAATATTGGACACACCAAAATCCAACAGAATACATGTAATTTACATGATAAAAGTGAGAGGACCACCATTAGTCAGTCCTTATTTTTGATCATTTCAATAGCTAATAAAATTAATTTCCAATCAGCTGGAACACACTTTTTTCTACCTCTTATCTACAACTACTTGTCGACTACTTCCGGCTTAGGTCACCCATTAAACCTGGATTTTTGTCTTCTCGGTGACTTGACTACCAACACCTGGATGAAGTTGTTATGGTAATACCTCCATTATTACCAGGTAACATTACATCTGGATGGGGTCACCATTCCGCCCGTTCATGAACAGGACCAAGTGTTCATGGAAGTTGTGATTACCCTGTTCCCAAGACTGGCAGCGAATTAATAGGCTTTGACACTATAAAAATGTTTCTTCATTTCCCAGTTGGTATTGTGCGATGGTTCTACAGTTCTTCTGTCTTGCATGGGCCCAGGCGAAGGCTGTGGCTCTCGCATAGTCTTCCAACACCAAGAACCAACACGATCCAATTTGAGGTTTTGGGACAATGTCATATGTGCCATGTCTGAGAGCCCGTAAGTCATAGGTTGTTAGTTCGATAGATAATAAATTTAATCACGCTCACAATTCTCGTAAGTGCTCCATTCTGCGATATCATATTAGTTACAAATATTTCGTTTATACTTATTATCTCTATGTTGTGTTAAAAACCTCAAGTAAGGCGTCATATTAAGTTTAAGTAATCTTTTTCTTTCTTTCAAGCCGTTGTAAATCCTCCTAGTCATAGAGCCCTATGTTATCATTCCATCTGAAATCTAGTATTTGTACTTATGTCTTTATCAACTTTACTATATTTATCTGTCTGTACTTCATGAAACGTTCCATGTGTAACTTACATTTCACAGTAAATTCTGTCCAATCATTCTCCCCACTTGCATCCAGGCATAGATTCTTTTTGATCCCGGGCTTGCACTCTGTGGTACCTCTATACCAACACATCTCACGTGTCTCCCAACACCACACTCTCTGGTACCTCTATACCCACACATCTCACGTGTCTCCCAACACCACACTCTGTGGTACCATACATGTTTACTAACACCACCACCATCTTGTACCTTTGGACCACCACATCTCACGGTGTCTCCCAAACCTCGCAAACAATACAACTTACTGCAATCTTTTGATTCAATATTTTGCATTCAATACAATCCATCGCAACGAACAAACCGATCGCAAACATACCTACCAGTACTTCTGCCATCAATCAATCGATCGCCACCATTTTTCCGATCGCAACCTACCAGTCCTTCTCCATCGTTTTGAACCTGTGCAATCAATCGTATCATCGTCGCCGATTGGATCCAACTGTTTCACAAAGTTGTACTCGCTGGTATTAATCGTTCGCACCGGAACCCGACCGATTCAACCTACCAGTCCATCTCCATCAATTTGAAGAAGTGCAATCGCTCGCATCATCGTCAACGAGTGGATCGAACTGCATCACGTACTCGCATTCCCTCCTCCATCAATTCAAAGCTGTGCCATTGCATTTTTGCCATCAATCAATTGATCCCCACCAATTTTCCGATCGCAACCTACCAGTACTTCTCCATCAATTCGAAGCTGTGCAATCGATCGTATCGTTGTCGCTGAGTGGACCTATGTGCTTCACATAATTGTACTCGCTCGTACCAATCTTTTGCACCGTCAAGTCCATCTCTCAAACCTACCAGTCCACCAGTCCTTCTCCCACAATTCAAAACTGCGCAATTGTGGATTTAACTGCTTCACGTAATTGCACTCGCCTGTATTGATCTTTCTTAATCAACTGATCGCAACCTATCAATCAAATATTCGTCTCCGAGTGGATCCAATTGATTAGGATACTTCCCACTTGATCAATAAATCACAATTTTGCGAAGAAGTATCAAAAAATATTGGCGACAGATCAATTCACAATCCGAATTGTTTTGGTTCTCGAATCACCCGCCAATCAACCATTATTGTTGTTATACGCCTGTACTAGCAATGTCCCATCACAATCCTCCCATGGAAAAATCGCTTTTGGGTACTGTTGGCCACCCACGCAGTTCATGCTTGAAATGCATTGCCAACAAAAAGAAATGTTTGCCGTTACTTCAACCCGGGGGAAAATATTCCAGTTGCCAACGATGTCATGCCAAACTTATACTCTGTTCTTTTGGACCGATGAATTCTGAGATCAATTCTGAGAAGAATGTTGAAGTATCCTCGAAGGCACCTGAAGAAGAGGAACTCTCCAAGAAACCAAGATATATCTCCTGTTCTACTGCCCAACCAAGTGTCCTCACTGAAAAAAGGAGAAGAATAATGGAATCATGCAACGGGGTCGGTGAAGCAGATGTGAGTGGGCCGAGCTACTCACTTGCCATCGTTTTCCCTCGGTTGTGTTGATGAATTGAACAATGAGGAAGCAGATAGGTGTGGCCGTGCTACTCCTTTGCCCTCTGAATTCAATTCAGCTGAAGATGTGTTCAATGTTTGTGATGAATCAGAAGACGTGGATGCAGAAGGGAGTGGCCGTGCTATTCCTTTGCCCCCTTATTCTTTTTCTCTTGAACATCTCTGCGACATCTCCCAGCATCCAAAATTCAAGTCTCTTTTTGATGTTGCGTCCACATGCAAGGGTAGTTGAATGTTATTTGAGTATGACATGGGCTCATCAATAGTTATTCCTTACAAGCTTAGTAACAGACTTCGATACACCTCCTATTCGAACCCTGTCTACATTGAGTGCACAACTTTCCCTAGCCACTCATTCAAGGATAACTGTTTGAATTGTTTTGTGTGCTTCTCCACAAGTACCATGACTTCCTTCAAGCTAGGAATTATCGAAGGAATTCATTACAACATAACAATGTCTCCTGATCATATTGTTGATGGTGTTCTCCAAGTACGTGAATGTGACTACGACCTGTTCCATAACAAGAGATCTTCCAACGCCACAGTTCATAAATTCATCTTGGGACAAGATGACTGTCACTTCTCCATGTTTTTTGTCAACAAAGTCACATAAATTCTCTTCTCTCTTCCATAGCCAAGATGAAACGACACTTCTTCATATGTTTGTTTAGATCCATTCCAATGAAATTACATCCAAAGCGAGAGTAAGGACACATAGACCCTTTTGCATATGGGGTTCTGACGGCATTGTTATAATGTGGTTTTCCGGGTGGCTTATACTTCGGCATGGTCAACAAGGTGATTTAAGAGGACGGTTGATAGCAATAAGATGGAGATTACAGAAAATGAGATGCAAGTGATGTGTATATAATAATTGATTTCAAATGCAACTTCTTCTTTTGAAAGGTATTTTCTACGTATATCTATTGAATTCCTATATAGATATACATTAGAAGGCTAACTAGTTAATGAGAAATTTTTAGTGTATTATATAATATAATAAGTACTCGCTGTTAATACTGCTTGCTATTATGGCGCAATTCCTTTTTCCGACAACATTAGAATTAACATGTATATTATTCATAAGTAAACACATATGAGTGCATTCCTATAACACATAATGAATGTAAGTGTGTCGGAAAATTCCCAAGATGTGCACAAATACATTTCTATGTTCACATCCAAATAATCATTCAACGAAATTATGGCGCGGTACCAAAACATTGAAAGGCAAAAGTATAGATGGATTAATTAATGTACCTTTATGAGAAATATGTACAAAAGGTGTCGGATGCCTCATACTCTCTCAATGCAACATGTGAGACATGCATCTCCATTATATGTTGAATTAAATGGTTTGGATAAAGCAGCGTTGCAACCACAAAGAGTAATTGTCTTCTATACCTCTTCTACATCAACTGCAACAAGGAATACGAGATGTCGGTAAATCATTGCAGTCACTTTTCTAATGATCTTTCACTTGATGAAATTCCAGGTTTCGAAGTACGAGAAGAACCAGCAACTCCAGGGACATCTAGTGAGATTAGCGGGTTAAGCGTTGACGAACTAAGAAGGGTTTATACAACAAGATTGAGCGATATGGAGAGAGAAATGAGGGAAGTCAAGGAACAGCTTCAGAGGACAATTGTCATGTCGTACGGAAAGAAGAATCCAAACACAGGACAGGACAATGGTAGGGCGGTAAAGTTGGCGGACAACGTCCACAGTACGACGGAACTGATGCTGTGAATTACCAACGAGTAACAGCATATGCCGCCGATGTCCTCTTCCCACACATCAAAATTCTTGAGCGCGGTTGGAACGAGTATGATGAAACAAAAGACAGTGTGTGCAACAAGCTGATGAATAAAACAGGAATTTATGTTCCCTGATGTCTTGAAAAATCTTGGTATTGGGAGAATACTATTGCTGGAATGGTGCATATCAAGTATCAAAATCTGAAATGTAACTTCCATAATGCGGTACGGAAGGCTTTTCTAAGTAAGTCTTGACGATCATCTTTTTGAGTTTCTTTAAAATTGTTTACTCAAACAAAAATCGTCACAGGTGAATTACAAAGCGGGGGGGGCGCAATACATGATCATGAAGCTCTACATGTTGGTTGGTAGTGACGGTTTAGGTAAGCCTTTCTGGGAGAGAATGTTGATTGGCGAGAATGCATCTAGAGAGGACATGCAATGGAAGGAGTTCGTGGGAGGGTGGTACTACATGATCACTAGAATGACGAGTGCTTTGTACACAAAGGAGACTCTGAAGAGGTGGTACAGGGATGATGAAAAGAAAAACAAGCAACTGTGGGAATTGTTATCCGTGAGTGATATTGCATATACCATATTTGTTTTAGAGAATCACAGTGAGGTGTGGAAGCAAGAGTGGCGATTTCACTCGGATAATCCAAATGCATCACAGATGGAGAAGGAAAAGTTCCGTGAGTACAAGAAGTTAACATTATCGGAAATGTTGGACAAGGGGCTGAGCGCAGAAGATAGGAAACATTACCTCAAGGTGAAGCCTCAATTCACTCACGGGCAGAAGAAGATTTCTTTTTGCGATGTGGTGAAAGCACAAGGTATCGAGTTCTACAAGCAGACTCATCGGAGATTGACACGATTCCTCCACAATGCCAGGAAACGGGAAATGATTTCTGTTCTTTGGAAGGATGATGAGGAAAAGGATGATTGGATGAATGGATTGACAAAGAACAAGAGGTTGCAAACTACACAATCGACTGATGATTCCTTACCTCCTTTGGATTCTCCGAAATGTGTGATGGCTTTAGTGCCCGGTGATGATGGGTATGACGAAATGATGAGACAGATTAATGACGGCGATAGTGTTTGTTTGAATGAGTGAGAATTTGTTATAAGTATTAACCTAAGTGAAGGCATAGCAATTCAATGTCATACTGGAGTATCATACTACATTGCATGCAATAAATGTAAGTCTTCTCTCGTGAGGAACGTAATCAGTCACTATTGATGAGAGTATGTAATAAATCTCGATAACAGAGATGTAAGACTTATAACGAAAGTGATTTTTATCTCAGAACAAACATGAGTAGTCGCTTGCGATGAGCGCGATTCCTCACTCTTAATTAACATGATTGGGCACTTTTTGTTATCCTAAGTATTGTATGACAACAATGATGTGTTATTATATGCAATGATCGTCGAGACTAACTATCTTCAAAAACGAGTGAATACTTAACTTGATTGCATGTGGGTACGGATGTATATGTCGGAAAATTACTGATGTGACTCGTAAGTACAACTTATGTGCTATATGTAAGTACACACACCGCTGTGACTTTCCCTGGTACTTTCCTTACACTTATGTTCTAACTATACTTACAGTAAAATAGATAGTATTACTCACGTCCAGATGGACTTTCGCGTTCTCAGACACATAACCTCCCCTAGACTACTGTGGTCCCCACCCCTTGGAAAATTCCTACGGCCTCTGTTTGACAATATGTGGTGGTGGCAACCAGAAGGAGTGGACAATGCTCTTTATAGGTCCGACTCCTCTGGACCCTCATTGAGATAGGAGTGCTGAGCAAGTGGGTGTTCAACACGATGCAGTACAGAGTATATTTCGACACAACAAGGGATGGAGCGACTGGATAGCTGGTTTTGTGCACACCATGCGCCACCAAACTGCATTGTCTCCCTCCACTCTGTTACTCTGGTTATATTGTCATGTCCGACCGGAATATCCACTAGTTCACTACAAAAGCTTGTGGAAGACTCTGGATTTAGGCCCGAAGGACTGATGGGTTACCAAGGCAATTGAACAGGGCAGTCTGATCACAGTCCACAATGGGTGGTACATGCCCGATGCGGCTTGGGATGTATGCTCAGTAGCGTTAGTCATCTTCTGTAAGGCGACTGGACAGATGGGCACAGCAATGGCGGCCGAACGCACCTCTCATGCTACTGCAAGTAATTTTCAGGGCAAAAGGCATCGGTGGAATTTTGAATGGCTTACTACTGTATGCAGTAGGGAAATGGACAAAACCACTTGGTGCTACCCGGATGTAACAATATGGGGATCGTGCTCCTTGCTCGAGCACACGTTGGGTTTCTCCCGGAATGGCAGCCCGAGGCTGATGTAATACAAGCCATACGAACAACTGTTTCTGAGGTTCCCTTCCAAGTTGAGTACCGGCATGTCTACGGCCACCAAGACACCACGCAAACGTTTGAAAGCCTTCCGCTTCTTAACCAAGTTAATGTGATTGCCAATGACTTGGCAAAGGTAGCTTTACTGAAAGCAGTTATGAGCCAGTGCTTTATCTCTTCCAAGTGGCCCCTCGAATGTGTTAGGGTGTAAAAAACAGGCAGAAGATCACATCTTCGGTCAAAATGCATCTGCTTGATGCATGGGGGAGTGCGGTGGCTCGTGACTTCTATGTATGCACATGTCATCACTGACAGTACAGGTTTCAATTAGATCCATTTTGATGCAGTAGGCTGAGCAGTGTCCTCCTTCCACAACGATTTTGAGTATGGGTCAGCAAGAAAGCCTCCCATTTTGCAGGAACAAACAGAATGTTGTCAGTATATGACCCATCAGTAGCGAACCTGTGTCCATGCTGTGGGGTTCTGGACAAGTCTACATTGCACCTTACCCAGTACTCCGATCCCGGCAGGACTGCTATGTTCACAGAGTCAGTACTTGTAATGGTCCATTGGCTGGAGGATACATGTATGGATGAGAGGATGATTCTGGGTATCTTAGATTACTTATTGGCCCACGGTCGTATGCCATTGGGCCATCTCCTGCATGACTATCCTGACTTTCATCAGTATGCCCAAGACAACAACCACTTTGGCTGGAAAAACTTCCTGGAAGGACGCATTGCTCACAGCCTACTAGCAATCCAAACAGATTGCCTCAGCTGATCTGGATCACGATGCAGTATCACATCATGGTCGGTTCAGTTTATTCAGCACCTGCTCACATCGCCAGTGGCTGTACCGCAATGCTGGACTCTACATCCAAGTCAAGGAAGGCTGCACGATGACGCAACATGTCGACATAATGTAGGAGGTCTGTGAGATGATGATGGTGGACCCTTCAAACCTCCTCCCACGCCACCGACATCTCCTCTAGCAGGACTGACATGCCCTTGGGTCAGGCTCTACGTCCTCCCGGTTACAATGGCTAGACAAAATGCCTGAGTCCAATAGTCTTCCTGAGATTGTAACCAGATCATTTCTGTTTATAGTGGCCACATCTCCATATCTTGGCTCTAATGTTAGGATCATCATCTTTAACATTTTTTCCATCATCACATACCAACTTGAGACTTGGGGAGGACATCAGCCCCTGCCCCTTGCATGTCTCCTCCAAATCAAGCATGTCCCCCTCTCCCCTGTCACCTCCTCCTTGTCTTCCTCCTCATGAACAGCATCCTCATGACTGCCTACCAAGGAAACTGACTGCCCTCCATGATTGGCTAGTTCCCACAAAGTCTTGTGCTATTCCTCATTGAAGAACTCAACAGAACCAATGATTTGTCTTTCATCTGAGGAGGATGAGGATGAGGAGGATGGATGTTGATGGGAGTCAGAGGCCACTGTTTCAAACTCTTGATGAAGGTATAATAAAGAAGTGTAAGTTTTTAATTCGAATTATTTGGCTGAAAAGAGATTGAGAAAAATACAAGACCTCTCAGTAAAACTAACATCTTTTGCACTTGATGCAATTCTCTATTGGCAGGAAGATTGGAGAGAGAGAGAGAGAGAGAGAGAGAGAGAGAGGTCGAGAGAGAGAGAGAGGTCGAGAGAGAGAGAGAGGTCGAGAGAGAGAGAGAGAGAGAGAGAGAGGGGTCGAGAGAGAGGTCGAGAGAGGTCGAGAGAGGTCGAGAGAGAGAGGTCGAGAGAGAGAGAGAGAGAGAGAGAGGTCGAGAGAGAGAGAGAGAGAGAGAGAGAGAGAGAGAGAGAGAGAGAGAGAGAGAGAGAGAGAGAGAGAGAGAGAGAGAGAGAGAGAGAGAGAGCAATTGTGGTCAATGGTCAGGAAATTTTCAAGTGGAATAATTAAACTCAAGTGACATCCAGAAAAAAGGCAAGACTCCTATTTCATACTAACCTCTTTTGCACCAGATATAATTCTCAATAGACATATGGCACAGGTTGTCAATGGTGGCACATTGTTGGGGCAGCAGGAAAGGAGATATGAGTAAAAGAAGTGGTGGGGATGACTTGGGATTAGTTTCAATTATGTTCATGGAGAACATTTAATGAAGTTATGAAAATAAAGGTTCTTATGACATGGGGCAGGTCAATAGTTATGCGGTGGAGATGGTTGCAGGGCATTTAAGGTGCCCTGTTTTTGTTTGCAGAGAAGGCAGTGAGCTATGGGTCAAAGCAGTGGTGGGGAGGGCTTGGGATTTTTAGCTGAATTTACAACATTCAATAAAATGATGAAAAAATGGACTTGGGGCATGGGATGGGTTCATAGTTCTACAGCGTCAATGTCTACATGTGAATTCCAGTCAAGAATTTATTGGACATTTACTGGCTGACAAACTGATGGATTATGTGGCAACAGCAGATTTTCCATGCTTATGGACTTCCAGTGACAGTAATCTGTGGCAGCTAGTAAGAATTTGACACACAGAGTCAACAACCAGACATTCATCATGATATAGCACAAGAAGGACAAACAGTGTTCTAGATACCTCTGGGTGGTTGCAGGACAGTCTAGAATGATTCCATATCACAGCTTGATTGAAACAATACATAAAATGCCAATACTTTCCAACATTTACAATGTTATGGCTACATTGATTGGTAACTCCATAGCAGAATTCATGATTCCAACAAAATTCCACTGGAATTTACAACTCAGTCTGTAGATTGTTGGCCTATGACACCTCATCCCCATGCCCAGTGGAAGACACATGTTTTTAATGTGAGCATGTTATTATGTTTTTAAAATAGAGTTAAACTACATTTTGAAATTTGCCTACCATGGAATGTCTTTGCAAAGGTTTGTTGTTTATGGTCTGCAAGGGGTGTCCACATCGTGTGTGAGTGATGGTTAAAGTTGTGCATGGTGTGTGTGGAGTGCGATTGGTGTGCAACTGGGAGAAACACATTTTGCAAAATGTACTATGTAAGAAAGTGTACTGCATGATCTATTTCTTTCTTGTGGAAGGTTATGCCATACAGTGCACCAACAACGTACCAAATCATACTGAGCGTACCAAAAGTGGACCATACCAAGGTGCTCTGTATGTATGGTATGGCACCAACAGTGCACAAACAGTATACCAAAATGTATCAGAGAGTACAAAGAGTGCACCCAGAGTGGACCATACCAATGTACAGGGTAGGCAATATACAGTACAATGCCAACAGCGCACCGACAGTGTACCAACAGCACACCAATATAAGTGTATCAAATCATACCAATAGTGTACCAAGAGCATCTTTGCATGTTTAAAGATAACTTGCAGTTGTAATTGTAATAATTTTGATCCTGTGTGATGTATTGTACGCATGTAAGGAAAAATGTGTGTCTCCCTTGTGTGCAAATGGTGAATGACTAGTGTGTGAAAATATTATAAAAGTAAATAAGATACTTTTATTGTATTGTTTCAGAAAGGTATGTAAGCGCATTAACTATTTTGAAACATACACATGTAGGACATAATACATATTGCTTCCTGATAGCACGCAACAGTATTGGAGTCCTTACCTAGGTGGACTGAATACTATGTAATTTGGAGAAATAAATTATTTTTTAAAGATCTAATTGATAACTAGTAGAACTATAAAGCTATATAAAATCAAGATTTCTTTGAAGATTCACAAAGCATAAAGGAGTCAGGATCAAGAACCTTTATTTTGTAGTGACAGAATGTTAATAGTAATTTGCATTGGTCATAAATATATTACCTTATTAATCTTGAGACAGACTGACTGGCAGATTTTTATATTTTTTGGCAGAGTAGTTTGACCTTATGGAACGATCTTGCTGGTCATATAAACTTGTACATTGAGCAGGCAATGGCAGCATTGTTTCTGAACAGAAACAGCCACCATAACAATGGAGATGCTGCAATTGGAGTCCCATATGGAGTCCTTCATGATGATGTTCTATCACCATTAGGTAGTTAAACTGTTCTTATTTATTGTTCCGGCAGTTGCGCTAGTACAACTCTGCTTGCCCATATCATGTTAACGTCTAGAGCAGTATACTCTAAATTTAGTGCCTTTGCTGGGAGGCAAATATCATGGCCATACCATCTTTCATCTTTGCACTCTTGATTTGCCCACCCAGCCATGTAGTATGTATCATCTTGCTCTGACTGGGCAGGACTGCACAAGTACTTCTTTCCTCTGCACTATCCAACAGGCTATCTACTGTTGATTTTTCATCCCGTATGGAATGGAAAGGGGAGGAGATAAATTTAATACAACTTGATATTGTCCCTCTGTTGGGAGTAGCAGTGGATGGTGGTCTGTTGTTGTCAAACACAAAACAATGAGACATAAGTCATTCAAAGATTAAGCTTGTCCTCCCTTGGTTGCCAATTATCAGTCAATCTGATCAGCCATCAGCCAAAGATTCTTATTTTCATAACTCAACCAGGGGGTTGATGGAGGATACATAATAAGCAATGCATTTGGCGCTTGTATCTTGTTATGAAGGCTTACTTTTAATGAATCACATTTAGAAAGCTATTAAATTCAGGATGTATTTTGTTAAACTTATAAAAGTACACGATTTACCAACACACAGATCAAATTATGCAGCATAAGCAGCTCGAATCTTGGCTTTCTTATCCCTTTGCAGCATCATCCGGGGAACACAGGTCTCATTTCCATCAATCATTGACCAAGTAGCTCTGACTCCAGCCTTCTTGACACTCATTGAACTCAATCTGCTGGCGATCTTTGCCAACATCACATTGTCAACTCCATTTTCATACTTCTCTTGCATCAGATGTTGGGCTCTCAGCACCGATGCTACATGGACCCTTCGTTGATGTACAAGATTAGCAGCAGCCTTCTCACTAAGAAGATGTTCGATTCCAGCAAGTTCTTCCTGTTTTATACAACTAAGATCCAGGGCATACTTAATGCCACGACCAGTATGTATATGGTAGGAAGAAATGAGCTTTCGGATGCAGGATGCATCACTGGCAGCTTGAACTTGAAAGCTTTTTGTGTCAGCTGCAGAATATGACTTCTTCGATTCATAAGATCTGTTAGTGTTGTATAGGCGCAGCTCGGAGTACTCGGAAAAGCTGACTTCTTTCCTGGAGCAATGCAAAGCCGACTCGTTACATGGCCACTCTTCAAGGAGAGAGCTCCCTTGATTTGATGGTTGGCAAACGAATCTTTTTGATCCACCCTCAGTGTTGGTGCTGGGCTGACAAGTAGATGGCATCCTCTCCTCTGGCGAAATTGTGAACAATAGCAGTGGGGCCATGCATGTGACGTTCAAGGAAATGATTGCACTTCAAAGTGGCGTTCAAACACGGTAGATAAGATTGTAAGACATGAGATGATAACTAATTAGGGACCTGTGTCACGTCGTCGGGCCAAGGAAGGTATGGTATATCTTGTAATAACATTCAATGCCGTTTGATGTTCAAGTGATGCCAAGCATGATTTTTTGTGAGAAACGAACTGGTACGTGAGTAACTACGTGGTGACCACTATGCCACTTTCAGACACCCTCGTGAAGTTTGGCATTTGGCTCCAGCTGCGAAGGCCGTCGTCGTGATTGCAATGTCAGCTGTCGTCCATTACATACACAGATGTCACGGCATTGTCGTTCAGTCAGAAAAAACAAGGAAGGACTCGAGCAAGACAAAGTCTCGTGTTGTCCTCCTGCCATGTTATTATGAACCATGCCATACAAGAGTGTCTTCTCTTCGATCGTGCCAAAAATGCCATGTTTGCATACTCTCACGTCGAGTTCGCAAAAAATAGCCTCTCACGGAAGGCCTCTTCTCATCCATGGATCGCATTCAACCATTCCTCATTCCTGCTCAGAGGTTTCCTATGACGGGAACACCACTGGACTTCGCTCTCTCTTACAAGAAAAAATAAGCCATTCAGAGAGAAGCACAATCATCTTTGACCGAGGTTCTCGTTTATGCAGAACAGATGGCGGCACAAAAATAACAAATCACACTGCTTCTTTCTAAAGTGAAAACATCTGGAGGGAACTAGACTTTTGAATTTTATTGGACAGAGGAAAGGCAACAAAAATAGGATACCATCTCCATTTCTTGGCAATGCCTGGGAATAGAAATGATGCTCAATGGTTGTGTGGTCCAATACTATAATTTTAAGGAAAGTTTCATTCCTCTAATTTGGAAGAGCCCAAGTTGAGCAAATCTTATGGCATGAGCAACCCATACCATGAAAGCCCTACAAATGCACAACGAATCCACAACAGACCTACTGTTACGGCAGACTTAACACAATCATATGCAGCCTCAGTGCACACTCACAGCAATCTACTGCAAGTTTCAATGGGATACCTTATGTCATACCTTCATAATTGTTGAATCCTATGTAGAACAATGGTTCTAACATGTCTTGCTAGAGACAAGACTATCCTAGAATTGAGCAAAATTATTTCGTAAATCCATAAGTTACACCAAAGCTTCATGACATGCTCACAGCACAATCACCGCAATTCAATGCAGGTTCACCGCACATTCACCACAAAGTCACTGCATGTGTGGTGCGACCCAAC
This sequence comes from Cyclotella cryptica, assembly GCA_013187285.1. Classification (NCBI taxonomy): domain Eukaryota; phylum Bacillariophyta; class Thalassiosirophyceae; order Thalassiosirales; family Thalassiosiraceae; genus Cyclotella; species Cyclotella cryptica. The sequence continues at coordinate 152,846 of JABMIG010000203.1, read as the reverse complement.
ACACAAGGAGTGCATTATTCCGCTTGGAGTCAATTTTAGTCTTGGCAATAACAGTTGCAGGTTCACAACAATGGTTAAGCAGATGGCAGACGTCAATTGGGAAAATAAATTAAAAATTAAATATTTCTTGTGATATGTCTACTTTTTTCAAATTTTGAAATTACTTCCTCATTTTTTGTTGCCAACCTCAGTTGATGACAGTAAGACCTCTTTTCAATCTTTGAAATTTGATATCATGTTAACTCATTCTTCTTTGAAAAATCCAGGTTGAAAAGCATCCGATGGAAATCAAGCACAAATTTATAGGACATTGGCATGCTTTGCAAATTTAGGCAAATATCCATTGGGCTTTTGAGTATTTGACCAAGTGGAAAGCCTCTAAGTGAGTATTGAACACTGAAGACCATGAGTGCACATGAAAGTATTGAATACAAAACCTTTGGAAGAGTGTTGAACATGACCTGAATGTGATCCTGGGCATTTGAATGCCTTTGAGAAAGCATTGAGTATTTTAGGCTGATTTTCATAGTTACTATTGTTGAAAACTTTTGGAGGAGCATTTAACAAGTAGAACTGAATTAACATACTTTACCTACACTACAAGACTCTGGCAACCCAGTCATACGATATGATTAGATGATGCCAAGTACACAATGTGTCTAGAATTTCATAGGAAATGATGACATACACAACACAAGGGGGGTTCACCACAAGTCCTCTGCCCAAATGAAACAATGGAATCATTAATGCATTGTCTCATATCTGGCACAATTTTTCATCCTCTTTCTTGGGTCGGCATTTCGATCACTACAAAGTGGCCAGCACCTCGCTGGACCTTGCCGTTCTGTATGTAACGGTGACCTGAGCCGATTTGTCTTAAAAAATATCACGCGAAAATTATAGGTAGTTTCGACAGGTGTCGAAGATTTGATTTTATGAGCTACATTTTGTGCTATTGTGAGGATGGAAAGGCAGTGGAACTGCACTCCAGTCCAAACGATGCAAACAATCATTGTGTAGACTTCTACACAATATGGTATGTCTATACCCTTCTGAAAGATGTTCAGATCTTCCAAAAGAGTGCTCTCTTATTTGGGGTTCTGAACTTCCATGTTGGGGAGTCCATGCCGTCGGGAGGTGGACTCTCCTACTTGGGGTCCTGAGAATGCTCCATTTAGGTTTTGTACCCCAGGGTACAAAAAGGCTGATTCATGCTCTATTTAGGTTTTGTACCCAGGGGTACAAAAAGGCTGATTCTTGGCCTATGTCACTCGCCCCACGAATGGAGTATCAGGTAAAAAGGAACCAAAAACCTAAGTGTTTTTAGGTGAAAAAATGGGTTCTCATGAGAGTAACAATAACGAACTAAAGAGTTTGTTAAACATGTGTAACAGTAAGTGTTGTTTGAAGAGGGAGAGTCCGTTTTTGTCGTTTTGAAACTGACATTTAATACGGTTTTAAGTTTGGTTGTTAAAAAAGGTGTAACTCTTCGTATATTCAGTCTTTCTGATTTGGTTCCGCGTTGAATCCTGATGGTGCCATTCGTATGAACTGATGTGATAGTCCAAGGATCACTTTCATATCTACTTTCACCTTTGCGGAGTATACCATCTTTTCTAAGAAGTACTTGATCACCAACTTTGTAGTCCCAATCACGGCGTGAGCTATTTTCTCGTTCTGTGTTTTGGTCTGTTTGGTGTTGCCTATATTCTCCAATTTTATTCCAGTCGGCCAGGAAGGGGATGTCGAACAACATGTCCCGTCCAAAGATGGCTGCACCTGGGGAGGCTTTTAGTACTGTGTGGTATGTTGAGCGAATGGCCCAAGCGACGTTAGTCACGAACTTGTCTATATCGCTTGTCTCTACTGAAGGGGCCATGTCTATTTCAGCTGTTGGAGCATAGATGATATCACCTGATGCACTCGTTCTAGAATTGCATTCGCTTGTGGATTCTTGACACTGGTAGGCTTACTCGTGATCCCATATGAGTCACATAGGGCTTTGAAGTGAAGTTTGAATTCGCTTCCATTGTCATAAATTATGTATTGACAACGTGGATACCTACTAAACCAGGTCTTGTTCACTAAGTTGCTGATCATTGCTGATGACTTATCAAAGTATGCTAACTTAGGTTCCTCATGGGTCTTTTTACCCTTCCGCCCTTTTGTATCCAGGGGAATAATCGCCTCAGTGATTACCGGTAGTTCAACTATTTCAAACCAGCTAGAAGCTGGGTCAATCATAGTCAGACACATGAAATCAATTACTGTCCCATCTTTACCTTTGATTGTATACGGGCCAATAAGGTCCACACATAGTACATCCCAAGGGTTTGTGATGGCGAATTTAGTAGGGAGTTTCCGTACTTATGCTTATGCCTCTTGTTGACTTGGCATGCATGACAGTTTTGACATATTCTGGACGGTATTTCGCATACCTTTCCAGTACATCGCAGCACGAAGGGTTTCTTCGAGTCTAGTGTGTCCAGGGTGCTGTAGATAGTGGTGGTACCAACTAACTGCACGGTGTTGAAGATCTTTTGGAATGACCATTTTCCGTCCTTACATAGGAGATGTGTACTTTCGACCAATTGTGTCGAGTACTGGTCTTTCAACGTCTTCAAGCTGGCATCAAGCTTTTGTGCTTCTGCAATCTCTCGTACTGTTAACGGGTAGATTACATCTTCTTTGCTGCGGTTTGCAAATACCAGATTCATTTCCTCTTGGTATGCAGAGGTGTCTATCGCACTCTCTTCTTGCATGGTGTAATGACACCAGCATTTGGTGAACGTCATCCAGTTCTCGTGCTCACTCGGTATTGGTCCGATGTCTAAGCGAGAGATGGCGTCGGCAACAGTGTTATGTATGCCTTTAATGTAAACAATTTGGGGCCAAATTCCTCGAGGAGCAATCTCCATCGGTAGACACGGTCAGAGGTTAATCCGAGGGCGTCTTGGATTAGATTTTTATGGTCTGTGTAGACTTTTAATCTTTGTCCCCACAACATGCCTTTGAACTCCTTGAGTGTTTCCACTATGGCCAGTAGTTCTAGTTCGGTCACGCTGTACTTCTGTTGCGTCGTCGACAGCTTCCTGCTGAAGAACGCAAGGGGCCTATTACCCTGGGTGATAACTGATCCAAGTTGTTTAGACGAGGCATCAGTATATATCTCAAATTCCATTGAATAATCGGGATAGGCTAAGACTACATCCTTGGCAATTGAAGTCTTAACGTCATCGAATGCTTTTGATGCACCGTGTCCCAGTACCATGGGCGTTTCTTTGTCTTGTTGGCTCTGGTGACCTTGGTGTGACCGCACTCTCCTACCAGTGAGGTGAGTGGGGCAAGCACTTCGCTGCGTCTTGCCCAAAGATCTCTATAGTACTGGACCATGCCCAGGAACTTACGGAGGTCTTTGACATTTTTCGGCGATGAAATCGCGAGAATCGCCTGTACCTTTTTCTGCTGTGGTTTAATCCCTGTTCGTGTGAGGGTATAACCTAGATATTCTGTTTCAAAGGTGCAGAATGGCGACTTTCGGGCGTTGATTTGCAAGCCCGCCTCGCGTAGCCTGGTAAGCACCATTTTCAATTTGTCAAGGTGGTCTTCCAGGTTTGCCTTTGTGATGCATAACAAATCATCAAGGTAAGCTCGTACGAACTCTAAGGCTCCCATTAGTGTTGACATTTTTGCTTGAAAGATGTCTGGTGAACCTCGCGATGCCCATTGGCAAGCGGAGGTAGGAATACTTGCCCCATGGGAAAATGAGGGTACATATTTTGGATGAATCGGGATCCAGTCTAATGGTATAATAACCCATGTTTAAATCTAGGGTTGTAGCATAGGTAAATCCTTCTAGCTCTTGCAGGACTGTACTGATTTTGGGTAATGGAAGCGGCTTTCGAACTAGTCGTTTATTTACTTCTCTAAAATCAGTGAGAAAGCGTACAGTTCCGTCTTGTTTTCCAGTGATAAATGATGGTGGCGCCCATTCCGATTCGGGCTGAAACTCTACCACTCCCAGTTCGCATAATCTATTCAGTTCTTTGATAGTTGTTTCTTTGCGAGATTTTGGTACTGGGTATGCCTTGCCATGATATGGCTTTGCGCCCTCCTTAAGTTCGAAGGACACAGGCTCTGTGTTCCAATCACCTAGTGTTCCGTCAAAAAGTTCCTCAAATTCTGTGAGTAACTCCAGCAACGAGTTTTGGTCTTGGAGACTTAGGTGAGTACAATTGGTGCTAACAATTGATTGGAGGTCTGCCTTTTTATAATTTGCATCTAGGATTTTAACTACCCGCTGTGTCGCTTCCTGCGTACTTTGCGGTTCATTTGCCATGCTGTTGTTAACAGCCCAGGCTTTATCAAGTTTGATGAGGTCAGACTATTGATGTCTCTCATTGGCAAAATGATGTGATCAATGGTTATTTCTTTTGTTCGAAAATCTAGAACAATTCCGAGCTCTTTCATGGTTTGACATCCAAGAATGAGGTCGAGCGCTGGCTTAGCCATCTTTTTCTTATCATACTCTACTACGTCAGGAGTCACTGTGTACTCCTTACTGTTCGAATACTCAAAGAACTTTAAGTTGACTTCGCTCCTTCCTTTGGTTAGGAAGCTCCCATTCGACGTGCGCCAAGACTTTGGCACCTGCCTAGTCAAGTAGGGAAAGCGTTTCTCCGTTCCTTTTGCATGGAACAGGAGATCACCATCAGATCCACTGTCTAGTAGGATCCTGATGACTGTGTTACTGGTACGACGCCCTGTAGAGTGTTCGATATTCTTACGGGCTGGATTTTCAGTCGCTTTATAGCGTGCTTGTGCTACTACAGTAGTGACCTGCCCTTCTTTACCTGTCAAGGGGGTTCACACTATTGAAAAGGTCACCCGACAGTTCGGGGTCCGACAATTCGGTTATTGTTTCACTCTGTGTAAGGTTGGCTGGAAGATTTCCTAGGTCTTCTGCCAGGTTCGAACATGTCTTGTTTGAACCAGAAAATGTTATGTTGGCACGTGGGGAAGTTTTAATCGGACTAAGATAAGTGTTCATCATTTCATTACAATCGATTTTACTACACAATTTCTTAGTACTCCCCAACCCATCATCTCAAGATGAGTCTGAATCATCACTGTCACTCATGTCGTGATGCTTACGCTTCTTTTTCCGATAGCGCGTTTCATTTTCTTGTTGGACTTGGTAAGTTTGTCGATTTTAGCGGATAGCTGCGCATAGCTACTTCCTCCTCGAGCAGGTCTCTCTAGTCCACGAGAGTTTCCATTTGGTTTTCTCCCCTTGAAGCTTGACTTGGGGTCCCATTGGAGTCATACTTCCGGCAATCCGAGTGTTGTGGGTGGTATGTGCCCCCCATGTTTCTTGCAGAGAACAGTACTTCTCTGTGCGGCGTTTCTTTGGAATCCGGTCACTAAAAGAGACCATCTTCTTCCTAGATGAGTCGTTAGCCTTGGCTACGGTCTTGGGTCCTTCTCCAACCTTCTCGGTGGGGTAGGCCTTCTCGATGCGTTCAAGGACTTGAGAAGTTCCCTGACACTCTGTGGTACCAAAGCTCCACTGAGCTCATATTGGTCCTGCCAGTTCCTAGGAACCATCCTGAGGATGTGGCTTGCCAAGTCGGCATCATCAAATGGCCCGCATACTTTCGTAGACTTTGCAGCCTTTGAAGAGTAAAACAGGCACGGCAAGAGTTCCACATACCCGTTAAGGCGCTGGATCCTCTGCACAAAGTCCCTGATGGGTACCCTGTTTGGTTTCTTCAGCCCATTGCTGATGTAGAAACGTTCCTGCTCCGCTGCATCAGTCCTGAAGGCGGTCTGCAGGTGCAACTGGACACATTCCTGAAAGGAGGTCCAAGATGCCGGGCGTTTTGTGGGATGCTCGGTCCCATACACATCTGTCCAGGGTTCGCAGTTGATTTGCTCCCCACGATGGTGGTCCAAGGACGACGGGCAGTCTCCGACAATTGAGTGGAGTACTGCAGGAAGATCGCTTGGCCAGCGGACACTAGGGCCTCACTGGTGTGGATTTTAGCAGCAGTTGCTTTGTTCCACGACTGGAGGGCGGGGAATTTTCATCCGTCCCTTTGAACTTGGCTTTGGCGCAGTGGCGCAGTCAGTTTTGCCTCAGCCTTTGCATCTGCCTTACAGGCTTCCCGTAGTCCGTGTCTAAGCCTCTCTGGGAAATTATTTCCATCGAGGTCTGGACATGGTTGAGGAACTGTTCAGGACTTCCCTCGTCGAAGACGGTGACAGACAAGGTCATTTTGTTGGAGACCTTGATTTTGTTGATTACCGGGGTGTCCATGGCAGTGGGAATGTAGGAAATGGGTGGCTTGGACCTCCCTGAACTCCGTTCACACTCCTGTGGCTTGAGTCCTTCTGGGCTTGATTTGCTGGTCGACATCCTCTTAATTGCCTCGCCAAGGGCGTATTATAAAACAAGGCCTTGAAGAAGGTCTTGGGTGCCCTGTTGAGGTTAGCTCGAAAAAGATTTTTTATTTTTAAATTTTTAAATTTTTCTTTGTCGGCTTTTATTTCTTGAAAGTCTTGCTTCCAACTATTTGCGAGAATTCTCAATCATGAAATTAATCCAACTCGTAGGAATCCCGATCGCAGAAGTCGATCGCTCGAAGTTTATCGCTGATGCTCGCTGATCGAGGGAGAATTTTTGGAGAGCTCGTAGATCGCGAAACCGTAGGAATTCGTCGATCGCGTAGCCGATTTTGGATGAATCGTCGATCGTGCAAAAAAAAGGTATCGCTGGCGCGAAAAATTAAAATTTGCCGCTTGCGATAAAAAATTTGTTAGCGTACCTCGTGTCTGAAAGTTTGGATGTCGATGGCTTCGGTGCGCGAAGGTCGCACCACGGCTATCTATAGATAGTGACCTGAGCCGATTCGTCGTAAAAAATATCACGCGAAAATTATAGGTAGTTTCGACAGGTGTCGAAGATTTGATTTTATGAGCTATATTTTGTGCTATTGTGAGGATGGAAAGGCAGTGGAACTGCACTCCAGTCCAAACGATGCAAACAATCATTGTGTAGACTTCTACACAATATGGTATGTCTATACCCTTCTGAAAGATGTTCAGATCTTCCAAAAGAGTGCTCTCTTATTTGGGGTTCTGAACTTCCATGTTGGGGAGTCCATGCCGTCAGGAGGTGGACTCTCCTACTTGGGGTCCTGAGAATGCTCCATTTAGGTTTTGTACCCCAGGGTACAAAAAAGGCTGATTCATGCTCTATTTAGGTTTTGTACCCAGGGGTACAAAAAAGGCTGATTCTTGGCCTATGTCAAAAGGGCATCAACCTGGTGGTCCGTCTCGGTTTGCCCCTCACAAGATGGCAACCATGAGATACCGTTCTCTTGGAGAAAGAGCTTAGCAATGTTTATAAAGGCAAACTCCTCACAATTTGCCTCCTGGTGGGCAACTTTACCTGGTTCCTACAGCCTACCTTCTCCAAGCAAATGATGTCACACATGCATAAGCACAATATGGTTCCGGTGGAACACATTGCGACTAAAGGTTGCGTTGCCATTGATGGGGTACTCCAGAAACAACTGTCCTATGACTCTATTTATACATTGCATGTGGAAGCCTGCCTTACAAGTACCAACACAGCAAATTGTTGTGATGCGGTTAACCACCCGATTTGAAGTCTTGGTGTCCGAGCTATGGGGGTTCCCTGGAAAGAGGCAATCACATACCTCCAGACCATACAGCTCATGATTTACTACCTTCAGACGGGTTTTGGGCTAGCCACTACAGGATACAGTGGTACAGATCACTTGCCTTTTATGGGGCTGGCACAAGGAAGTTGCGCATTGCCACCAATATGGACAGCCATCAGCACCCTGATCCTGATAGCATATTGCAGTGATGGTCATGGAGTGGCCGTGTCCACAGCATGTACCAAGATGTTACAGATGATTGCTGCAATACTCTATGTTGATGACACGGACCTGCTGTACATGAATACCACAGCAGCTAACACTGCCTCATTCCTCAAGCGAGTTCAGAGAGCCCTGAACTCCTGGTCTAGACTACAACAGGACACCGGGGGTAACCTGAAACAAGAGAAGTGCTACTACTACATTATGTTCTATATTTTTGAAGGTGGTGTTGTGCGACTCAGCACCGGACGAGACTTTGGCTAAATCCAAAGTTAGCTCTTCCCCAGCATGGTGTCTGCACAGTAGACATAGCATTGAACGGTCCAGATGAAGCAACACAGACTCTTGGAATGTTCACCAGCCCCAAAAGTGATGGTAATGTGCATCTCACAAAGATGCTTACAAAGGACAGCAGGTGGCTGATTCCATTAAGTTGTCTACCCTTTCATAACAGGACCAATGGTTCAGTCTACACACCCAGTTGTTCCCGTCAGTGAAGTACGGACTGGTGCCTCTCATGACCCCTCCTGCTGTCCTAGAAGAGGCCTTCATGGACTGGTACTATTGCTTGCTCCCCCTCCTAAACGTCAATTGGAACATCACGAGTGAGTGGAGGTGGTTGCCTTGGTCTTTCCAAGGCTTGGGCCTTCTCAACATAGGGCTAGAAAACTTGATCTAATGATCCAGTACGTAATTCAACACTGGGGATGTGGCGGGCCGATGGATTTCCAACTCCGATGCTCGTTTGAAATCCTTCAGATGTAGTGCAGATTGAAAGGGAACCTATTAAACCGGGATTTTTGTCTTCTAGTTAACTTGGCTACCAACACCTGGATGAAGTTTTTGTGGTAATACCTCCATTATTACCAGGTAACATTACATCTGGATGGGGTCACCATTCCGCCTGTTTGTGAACAGGACCAAGTGTTCATGGAAGTTGTGATCAGCAAATTAAACGGCTTTGACACTATAAAAATGTTTCTTTATTTCCCAGTTAGTATTGTGTGATGGTTCTACAGTTGTTATGTCTTGCATGGGCCCAGGCGAAGGTCATGGCTCTCGCATGGTCTTCCAACACCAAGAACCAACACAAACCGATTTGAGGTTTTGGGACACTGTCATACGTGCCATAACCTCCCCTGGACTACGGTGGTCCTCACCCCTTGGAAAGTTCCTACCACGACCAGAAGGAGTGGACAATGCTCTTTATAGGTCCGACTCCTCTGGACTCTCATTGAGATACGAGTGCCAAGCAAGTGGATGTTTGACACGACGCAGTACAGAGTATATTCCGACACAACAAGGGATGGAACAACCGGATAGCGGGTTTGTGTGTGCACCATGCGCCGCCAAACTGACACCATTTTCTCTCTCCACTCTATTACGCCTGTTATATCTCCACATTTGTCCGGAACATCCACTGGTTCACTGGGTGGTTTTCTCCATAGCCTAGGAATCAAAAGCTTGTGGAAGACTCTGGATTTTGGCCAGGATATCTGATGGGTTACCAAGGCAGTCGAACAGGGCAGTCTGATCACAGTCCACAATATGGGTTGTACTGACCTGAGCTGGTTGACGCAAAAAAATATTGAGCGGGATTTTATAGGTAGTTTCGGCAGGTGTCGAAGAAATATTTTTATGAGCTTATTTTGCTACAATTGTGAGGGTGGAAGGGAAGTGGGACTACAATTCAATCTATTGTGATGCAAACGAACATTGTGTAGAACCTACACAGTTCTGGTATGTTTATTCCCTTTTCCATGGTGTTTCCTTGTTTGGGGCTATGGACTTCTGTGTTGGGGAGGCTATGCCTCTGGGAGTAGGGCAGTGGACTCCTGTATTGGGTAGTCCTTGCCTTTTGGATCCGGGGCAATGGAGCACTATTTCTGGGGAGTCCTTGCCTCTTGGGATTTTGCCTTTATATTTTAGATAAAGGATTCTTATAATTTTTAGTACCTAGGGGTACTAAATAAGGCAGATTCTTGGCCTGTGTTGTATCAGGGAAAAATGGAACAAAAAAACCGATGTGTTTTTAGGTCAAAAAAAGGTTTTCAGTTAGCATGCATGACACTTTTTGACATATTTACAGACTGTATTTCACATACCTTTCCAGTACATCATAGCACAAAGGGTTTCTTCAAGTCTAGTGTGTCCAGGGTGCTGTAGATAGTGGTGGTACCAGCTAACTGCACGGTGTTGAAGGGCTTTTGAAAGATCAATTTTCCATCCTTACGTAGGTCTTCTGTACTCTTAACCAATTGTGTCGAGTATTGATCTTTAATCGTCTTCAGGCTGGCATCAAGTGTTTGTGCTTGGGCAATCTCTTGTACTGTTAACGGGTAGGTTACATCTTCTTTGCTGCGGTTTGCAAATACCAGATTCATGTCTTCGATGTATGCAGGGTGTATATGGCACTCTCTTCTTGCATGGTATAATGACACCAGCATTTTGTGAACGTCATCCAGTTCTCATGCTCACTTGGAATCGGTCGTGTCTAAGCGAGAGATGGCATCGGCAACAGTGTTGTGTGTGCCTTTAATGCAAACAATTTTGGGGCCAATTTCCTTGAGGAGCAATCTCCATCGGTAGACACGGTCAGAGGTTAATCTGAGTGCGTCTTGGATTAGATTTTAATGGTCTGTGTAGACTTTTAATATTTGTCCCCACTACATGCTTTTGAACCCTTTTAGTGTATCCGTTATGAAGAGTAGGTCAACTTCGGTCACACTGTATTTCTGTTGCACTGTCGACAGTTTCCTGCTGAAAAACGCAAGGGGCCTGTTACCCTGGGTGATAACTGATCCAAGTTGTTTAGACGAGGCATCAGTGTATATCTCAAATTTCATTGAATAATCTGGGTAGGCTAAAACTACATCCTTGGCAATTGAAGTCTTCACGTCATCAAATGCATTTTCATGCAGCGTGTCCCAGCACCATTGACATTTCTTCATCTCATTGGCTCTGGTGACCTTGGTGTGACCACACTCTCCTACCAGTGAGGTGAGTGGGGCAAGCACTTTGCTGCGCCTTGCCCAAAGATCTCTTAATACTAGACCATGCCCCAGAAGTTATCAAGGTCTTTGACATTTTTGGCAGCGAGAACGCGAGAATCGCCTGTACCTTTTTCTGTTGAGGTTTGATCCCTGTGCGTGTGAGGGTATAACCTAGATATTCTGTTTCAATGGCACAGAAAAATGATTTTTGGGCGTTGATTCGCAAGCCGGCCTTGCGTAGCCTGGTAAGCACCATCTTCAATTTGTCAAGGTGGTCTTCTAGGTTTACCTTTGTGATGCATAACAAATCATCACGGTAAGCTTGTACAAACTCTAAGGCTACCATTAGTGCTGACATTTTTGCTTGAAAGATGTCTGGCAAACCTGCTATCCCCATTGGCAATTGGAGGTAAGAATATTTACCCCATGGGAAAATGAGGGTACATATTTTGGATGAATCGGGGTCCAATCTAATGGTATAGTAACCCATGTTTAAATCTAGGGTTGTAGCATAGGTAAATCCTTCTAGCTCTTGCAGCACTGTACTGATTTTGGGTAATGGAAACGGCTTCCTAACTAGTCCTTTATTTACTTCTCTTAAATCAGTGAGAAAGCGTGCAGTTCCGTCTTTCTTTGCAGTGATAAATGACGGTGACGCCCATTCTGATTCGGGTTGAAACTCTACCACTCCCAGTTTTCATAATCTATTCAGTTCTTTGATAGTTGTTTCTTTGCAAGATTTGGGTACTGGGTATGCCATGCCTTGATATGGCTTTGCGCCTTCCCTGAGTTCAAGGGACACGGGCACTGTGTTCCAATCACCTAGTGTTCCATCAAAAAGTTCTTCAAATTCTGTGAGCAACTCCAGTAACGAGTTTTGGTCTTGGAGACTAAGGTGAGTACAAGAGGATACATGTATGGATGAGAGGATGATTCTGGGTAACTTAGATTACTTATCGGCCCGCGGTCATATGCCATTGGGCCATTGGGCCATCTCCTGCGGGACTGCTCAACACTATAACTGAAACCTAAAGCAACCCACTTGGACTCATCATGATTACATCTACAATAATATTGAAGAAGTCATCACATAAACCACCAATTCATCACATTGCCACCAATGTGCTCCTCCTCCTCCTCCTCCTCCTCCTCCTCCTCCTCCTCCTCCTCCTCCTCCTCCTCCTCCTCCTCCAAGAAACATGTCTTTAAGGGCATCAAGAATATCAAGGGCATCTGTCTTTATGATGATAATGTCATGCGCTACTTTACCACCGTTGTTTCTTCTGTAAATTGTGTTGGACCCAACTATTCTGGTGAAGTCGAATGCTACCTGATTTTTTGACAATAGGTGAATAAAATTTGGACTAAACACCTGAAGTACATCTCCTTAATTAACAAAGCATCTGGCTCAGATGGTAAACATTATATTTGGCAGGGCAAGTATTGGATGTGCCATGTGGATGTAGTTGGTAGCGTTGAGCAATTTAATAATGCAATAAATGAAAAAATTATGTTTGTTCTGGAATTTGAGTGATTTAACAAATGCAATAATTCAATGGTTGATTTGAGCACATAGATTGAGGATGAATGCACTGAGTCACCTGAACTCCTTTTTAAGTGAGTATGGAACACAACCTGATTGTGAATGAGTGAGTCTCACGTTAATGGGTTTGAGTGAGTGTGACCAGAACTGATGATGTGAGAGTGCATATGAATGCCGTTGGGGGAAAATTGAACACAATATGAATGTGATTGAATGTGCCTGAACACCTTTAAGTGAGTATTAAGCAGCGTTGAATGTGCACCACCAAGTTGAGGTCAATTTAAGTGCAAATTTATTGGGTAGGTTGAAATGGAGAGTGTTGAACATTAGCATTAGTTCATGATATGTTATATTTAAAAACTTGAATGGAGTATTGTTCTCCCATGTGGAATTCTAAGGTATATAGTAGTGACATGGCAAAGTAATCACATATCTTGGCAATGATCCAAGAAAGATTTGAAGAAATTCACTCATGCAACTAGAGAGAAAATCATGATCACAAAAATATGGTGTATTTATCTACTGTTGTTTGATTGATTTTAACTTCATTGTCTTCTAATCCAACTGACCGCCCATAGCATGTGATGTTTCTCCCAATTTGCTGATCAAAAGAAAGAGATGATTAGTGATTGATTGGTAACAACAGTGTGATACCTTTCTCCCATCTACAAAACGTAAAAAATCCAGTAACTTCCTGAGGTCCCGTCATCTCAGAATGACTTTTCCCTTTGAAGTTTTCTGATCCAACGTAGGGCCCTGTTGTGCTAATGACCCTTATGGGTTGAAACAAATTGGTACAAAGATTGACAACAATGAATGCCTTCCATAGCTTTTACAGATGTGTTTGAGTTGTGAGGTCATTACAATGGGTAATGACTTTTTAAAAAGGCAATAGAGCAACGTGGGAGGTGCCACAAGTTGGGGTACATGCTCTAAAATGGAGTTTGAAAAATTTCAAGTATCTAACTGGAGAAGTTTTGTTGCACCTGCAGATTAGCCCCTATACTTGACAGATGGGTCCATAAGTACACAGAAATTCTAAGTGCTCCCATCATTGAATATAGAAAAACACATCAACTCAGAAGCCAGATTAATTCTAGAATCCAGCTAAAAGTGAGTTCACACAAGACAGATCACTTTAAATGTAAGCTGTTGATGCTGTGTCATTGGGGTTCAGTGATCACCATGAAAATTGATCATCAGCTAACAGATTTATAAATATATTTTTGTCAGATGCAGAATGATAGCTGTATTCCTTTTTCAATTGATACCATTTAAACCTAATTTAGAAAATTTCATGTTTGAATAAAGCAAATGGTAAGAATCCTTCTAGAGCAAATAATGCAGCCCTCAACCCTGCAGTGGTGGATGTAGTCTCTGTTTCCTCTTTAAGCACGTCACAGACTGCAAGAGCAAACTGCTGTGCACAATCACTGTGGTTGTCGAGGGAGGGGAATGATGTTATGCAGTTGATATCTGGTTCAGGAAGATTCAGGCAATAGGAGGAGGACAACCAGTTGGGAGAGCTATTTACTCTGCCCATGAACTAGACCACCTGTTAGAGTCAGTTCATGAGTACTTCCCCATCTTTGACCGAGAATACCATCATGTCAAAGCAAAATGCAGCAGGTTTTAGTCCTCATTTGCATTAGAAATCTGGTCTCTGAGAAGTCAGAGGGTGCAACAGGTTCGAAAGGTCAGTTATTTTCTCTAGATAATATTGAAGATCATGACGACCTTGAAGAAGACCAAGGGAACATACTAGTTGCTACACTTACTCTATTGAATCTTGGTGATGTCCATAACAATGATGCTCCAGAGGGATATAGAAATAAAGCCGGGACCAATCCAGGAGCAGTTGGTAAAACTCCTCTACCAGGTGAGTTTTGACTCTGGTAATCCCATCACTTATGCGAGGAGAAAGCATAAAGCACAACCACACAGGAATTGATCAATACAAGCCATTATTTTTCATAATCGTGCTGATGATAACACATCAGCAAGTTCGTGACAGAGACAGAGGTAACTAGAGCAACAAAACAAGCAGAGTCAGAGGATGTCAATGAAAGATGATGAGACAGAGGGGCAATGCATTATTTTTTACAAAAGAGACAAGAGAGATGTATGCAGATACAGATACATCAGAGAACATACAGCAACAGAATCTAACTATCACCACAATTCTTATAATGATACACAATTAGAATCAAGCCACAATGCATGCACTAATAGTGTGCCATTTTAATCCATTTTGGATTTGTCATATGAATGGGGGTAGCAGAGAATGGAAAGATGATAAAACTGATGAGGTTGGTGACATGGGTGATGTGCTGGAGGAGTACTTTAATTAAACTTGAAAGATAACATTTGTCTTCTATGAATGTGTGTGCTCAACGGAAATGGAACTAATAAGATTAAAGTGTCTTGTACTTGTAGACCTGGAATAAACTCATCATTGGCATCATTCTCTAGATAATCTAAATACACATATCTGAATTGACTAATTCTGACCAACGTAGTTCTCAAGTTGCAACAAAACAGAAAAGAAGTCACAATTATTTGCCTCTCCCCACACTCTTCATATTAAAAATCATCATTCAATGTGTATACCCAAAACAACAGATTGTCTCAGTGAGATTGATTTTTCTTAATTGCCAGCTCTCAATTTGATCTTTGTGTGTTAACACACTGTTGTCCGCTGTGAGATAATCCTGAGAGGATGATTCAAAATTCTTCACTATTTCTACAGAAGACAGTATCAATCACAAACTTGAGGCTGGTCTCAACATAGAAATTCTCTGATTTCTTCTATAGATTGCCCCAATTAGCAACAGTTCTGTTGTGTGTACACCTCAGCATGTTGTAGTATACAGCTGGAATAGTACCATCTGGTGCAAAATTGAGCACAGTGGGTACAAATTTTCCTGTTGCTGTGCATTACAAAATCTTAACTAGATGACAAACACTCCCATCCAATTAGAATGAACTTATTTGCCCAATGATTCACAAAAAGCAAACCATGTTGGTGTCAATTAGTGCACTTTCTAAGATATGAAGCATAACAGTACACTTCACCACTGTGTTTGATGTCAGTTCTTTGGAATATTAATGTGGAAACATCTTGTTCAAACTTGGTATTATTCAATGGCAGGCCACCAGGTGTACTGACTGACAGAGTATGCTGGAATTATTCTGTGTGCACTGCAGACACTTCTGCATCCAAAGGCTGACCTACAGGATTCGAAAAAGCGTGTGCTACAATGGTACTACAGCTGTGCACCACCCTCAGACTACATGAGAATTACCTGTAAAATTCAAATTATTTTACGATACTCCCCACTTGTCGAACTTGTGCCAATCATCTGCCAATCATCAGCTGACGGTCAATCCACACAAAGCTCACACGACGTATCAAGACACAACCATGTCAACAAAAATGATATTGACCGGAATCACGATATCTCGGAAACTACAAGTACCCGACGTTGCCCTAAGCATCGTACGGACACATCGCAGTGTCCCGCATCTTTTGAACCCTTAGGGCAACGTTCGGCCCTACCACAACTCGCGCTCGTCCACATACAAACTCCACACAAAAAAAACTGATCAACATCACGCTTCTTTTCACCATCAAGGCAACATTTGTCCTCATCGCAACTCGCTTGTCCACCAATAAACTCACCAATTTAAGCAAGATTGGGGCCCATTACTACTCGCTCTCGGCCCCACACTAGCTGACAAAAAACTGACCTACATCATGCCTAGGAATTCATCAATTCAAGTCCATTCCAATGGATTGGTACTTGCCTTGATTTCGCAAGATCCACAAAAGCGGGCCAGATACAGTGACAGGTGGATCTGCGATGAATCATGGTACCAACTTTTCAAGAATGACCCAACAATCAAAAGAGCAAACATAGTGAGGTCGCTTCACTATTTCAGTGGTACTGTTGAAAAACCAAGCCACCATCCGTTGCACCATTGCGAATTCAACACCTTTTGTCCTCACGATGGCAAAAAAAGAAGGGTGCAGTTCTTCTACCTAGTACGTCTGACGCAGCCTACAAAACCAACTCGATCACCGCCATGTGGTTTAATGCGCAATACGACAACCAACCATGTTTGCGGTACACCAATTGATATCGATGGAATAATAACTCCCGCAGCCACACTTCAACACACACCGACACCTACAACACTGGCCCAGACTCCTGCTCCGCATGAAACTATGACAGAAAACAATAATTCAGTATTGCCTCCACCTCAGCCACAGAAATTGATGGATCAGTTTGATGAAAGACCAATATACTGGGAATCACCTGAGGCAGCCATACTTTTGGGTTTGAGCATGGAGATGATGTCGTGGAGGGTTTGCGCGGACGCATCATGCAATTAAAGTACGCTGTTAATACGTGCAACGGATATTGCAATATAGTCGAAGGAAATGGCGAAGATTTGTCTAACAATGATATATTCGACTTAAGAACTAAATCTTTGTATTTAATCAATGCATATGATTTAGCGATTAAAAGAATGGGTCGGGATGGTGTGCAGTGGGTGAATCATGTTTGTACTGAAACAATATCAACAATGCAACGTACTGGAGTTGAAACAATTAAGTCTGGACGAACATTAGCAAATTGGAACATTATGTTCAGGACACAACGTGGCAAATTTCCCCATCCGAACCAGCACGTTGCCAATGGAAAGAAAGCTGTACCGTTAATTTTTGAAGTAGTGCCACAGTTCAAAGCTGATTGTTTGGACTACATCTACGCAAACTTTGACAACTTTGTGGTGGACATGCTCCGAGACGAGATTATAGAAAGGATACTTCCAAAACATGTTAAGCAGATCGGTGAAAGGGTTACAGATGGTCAGTTAACTGAAGGCTGTGATGAGCAGACTGTGTTGCAACGATATACCGAAATACCTCCGTCGTATCGTGTTGTTCTATCTTGGGTAAAGTCAATTGGTTTCTATCGTGACTCAGTAAAGAAAAGCTATTATAGCGACGGACACGAAAAACCAGAGCAGAAGAATCATCGAGCACGACACACTCATCAGTACTTAACAGAAATTGAACCACTGTGTCAACGATGGATCTCCGTTACTCAAAGTGAATTGGCAAATTTAAATTCAATGTTAGATATTTATGATCCAATCATTAACGACGGGTATGAATATGAGACGGAAAACAGTGTTAAAATGATTGAATTCCACGTCGACGATCATATCGAGTTACAAAAATGGCAGAGCAGAAGTATCCCGGGTTTGGTGGATGTGTCAGTGTTCGAGCGATCCCCTTGCAAAACCTATTATTATATTTGGACAAGATGAAGCAATATACAATCAAAATCTAGTCAACTCGGTACAATGGG
Source organism: Cyclotella cryptica (assembly GCA_013187285.1). Classification (NCBI taxonomy): domain Eukaryota; phylum Bacillariophyta; class Thalassiosirophyceae; order Thalassiosirales; family Thalassiosiraceae; genus Cyclotella; species Cyclotella cryptica. The sequence continues at coordinate 135,019 of JABMIG010000203.1, read as the reverse complement.
TATCACCTAATGGTGAAAGACCCATCCTGCCAAAGAATAATGGGATGGGGAAGATGATTTCGGCAATGCAATCTCGAGAGACAGGATTTGGCAGTGGAATCACTGAAGATCAGCTGAAAGAGGTAAATAGGAGACGGGAGGGTCAAGAATATTGCGACAAGGATGCAGCGATTGCCGTCAATGGTACATCTAAAAGTCTCCACTTACAAGTGACCCTTTCATATGGACATTTGCGTTTGGTGGAACCAATGGCTATTGGACGGGCAATCATACCTTGGTGCAAGTCGAAGATTGCTTTGATTGTTTCCATGTTTTATTTGGGTGTGAGATGGAGTGTGTCATGCAATTCGATCACAGCTCAGGACACGCTAAGAAAAGGATTAATGGATTAGATGTGAAAGGAATGAATAAGGAATGGGGTGGGTCGAACTACATGCGACCAACCATGATCAAATCAGAGGACGGCTTTGTTGGACCGTATTACGATAAGACAAATCCTATAATGGTGAAAGTTGGAGAGAATCAGACCATGGTGTATGATGAGAATGACATAGGACCATTTCATCTTACCGACAACGAACGTGCTAATAAAAAGTACGATAAAGTGACACCCATCCCGGTCACTGCGCAGAAACCAACAGATGTTCTAAAGAAAGATTTGGTTCGGTGCTAATGGCAACTGATTTTGGAAAGGCAATGGGAACAACTACGCTGTTAAGTATGAGACTATTTGATCTACAAAGCAAAGCAAAGGCACTGGACATCCCAACAAAAAGAACTGAGACTGAGAAGACAACGAAAGGATGGGTCGGCAAACCAAAAGGCATTTTTCAGGTATTATGGGAGCGAGGATTCATTGACTCCTTAAACTTCAAGAAGTACAGGATGAAGCTTCTTGATGACAACGGTGAAATAGTCCCAGAGTTCTCTTTGATTCATCTGTTGGAAAGCTGTACAGATTTTATGAACGAAACAACTCAGTTAGAGTACATATGTGAATGTTTGGGTGGACGAGCTATAATTACCACAAAATACCACTGCGAATATGCCGGTGAAGGTATTGAATATAGCTGGGGATACTCGAAGGCAATGTATCGAAGGGCACCACTCCGAAGGAAGAAGGGTAAGCAAAATTTTGATTCTCTAGTAGCAAAATGCATTTCTCGTGAGATGATTTCAAAAGACATGGTCAAGAAATTCAGCAAAAGAGCACGTCAATACATGGTGGGGTACAAGCTGATGGAGATGGATGCAAATAGTAAAGATGAATGTCAACAAACATTAATTTCACAAGGGAAGATCGAGCGAATGAAGAAAGTGTTGAAAACTCACAGAGCTGCTTTAGACTTTGATTCAAAATTTGTATTACAAAGTGTTGCCGCGTCCGATTTCCATTGGGATAATGAAATTGAAACAGATGCAAAACAAGAAAGGAAACTTGGTCAGTGTAATAAACGAAAGATAAATTAAATAATAATCTTCAAATGTTGCACGTACCTTTAATACTATTCAATCCTTATGCAATCCTTTCCCCACACATAAACCATGTTCACCAAATCTTTCCCAAGACACAATTGTAATTGTAATAATAATGGTACCTGCAAATGATCTCCCCCCCATTGCAGGCGTAATTGTTAAAACTTTGCTGCTTTAGACTTTGATTTTCAAAGTTGTATGAGAGAGTGTTGCCGCGTCATCCGAAATTCAATTGGAATAATGAAATTGAAACAGATGCAAATTGATAAAATAAACATAGTGAGTGTAATAAACAGAAGATAAATATAATAATAATGTTCAATTGATTCACGTACCTTTATCAATACGCCAGACTTCTGCAAACCGGTTAACTAATCATCTTTCCAAAGGCGCAACCATAATTCTGATAATGATGGTACCTGCGGGTGATCTCCCCATCCATAGCAGAAGTAACTGTCATAACTTTGATATGTTTGTTGTGTAGGTAGTCAGCATATGGAACCATCTCTTTGCGAGGTACCCCACCTTGCACGAGCCCTTAAATAGGGCGATTTCAACACACTCTTTACCCCTGCGCATATTGAGTGTTTTCTTGGCAATCAGGATGGATCCAACCGTCACCTCTTTGCCACAAATATCATGATCGACGCACCTTCGACCATCACCCCCGTGGGTCAGGCCCACTATCTTAAGGCGTTGAGTATTCATAGTATTCTTGATGACGACTCGTAGTTCTTGTCGTACCAAGGGCAAAGTTGGGGCAGGTATGTGATGGCAGTGGGGGTGAAGACTTCTCTAGGAAGTGTTAGTGTATGATTTAGTGTGCAGTATAAGCAATAATCGAGGATTATTGTGGTTGCAGTGGCAGTGCGGTCGCGAATTTTCAAGAATCTACAAGAATTATATTGTGATGGCAGTGGCAGTGCGATCGCGAATTTTTGATATCTTCGTTCGAAGTTTGACAGAAAAATAAACAAGACAGGGTCCGTTTTCGGCATTTATAGTGCGCGTGTCATGGGTTCGTGTAAAATTAATACCGTGTCTACTGTATGTCGTTCAGGTCTCGTGCACAGCTGTAGTGTGTCCTCCTCATTTTACAGCCATCACTCTTGTCTTCAGAGTGGATTGATATTATAAGTGTCAGATATGACAGCTAAATACAAAAGGAGCACTCCTGCTCTGTCTGTCAACCATCAGACAGACAGAAATGATGCCAAGGGTGGGATACAAAAATATTTTCAACCTTAGATTATTTGAAAGATCTTTCTTCGAGCTTTAAACTAGTATTCATATTTCATATGTTTGCCATATTGTTCATGAATTATATTCCGTTGAAGGGTGAAGGACATGAGCAATCCAATCCATTCATCCTTGTAGATAATCAGTATGTTTCTTTGGGAGGACATACAGGCTGGTCCATTGTCATGATACCCCTCAAATACCCAGTGCTCCGTGAATATTTCAGCGGTCTTCAATTAGATTGACCATTTACATCCAACAAAACAGGAATCATAGATGGATTCTTGATTCAAGATGGAGCAAAATGGGAACAAATGCAATGAATCATTATAACGGACAAATAATGTGCAGTTTACAAGTGAAAAGAATGAGGGAGTGTGTGCACTATCAAGCCTCTGCAACAACCATCTCCTCTTTCTTACTGTTCCCGTCACTCAACAACTCAGTAGAAAAATCCCCGGAATCGTCAAACAATGCACTCATTGCATCATAGTTAATCTTTCTTGAAATCTTCCTTTTCTTCACCACCTCCATCAACGCCTCTTCTGTCGTTAGTTCATTTGGATCCCATCCATCTTTTCGCTTCCTGGATCGACTGCTTTTGAGGTATCTTCTTCGTCCCTCCTCTTGTGCAATCTCGTCTTCCTCTTTCGCTCGCGAGGCCACCTCCGCCATCAACCGGTCGTTTTCTTTCTGTTGTTGAGTTTCGATGTAATCTTTGTTTTGGGCATTGAAGACCGCCTCCCGTTCTCGTACTTCGTCATCCGATCGAAATAGAAAATCGACTTCGTCCGCGGCATTGTCTGGGACGCCTGCCTTCCATTCGTCAAAGTTGAGAGTGTCTTCTGGTTTTTGTGTGGGTGCTTTCAACTCCTCTGCGGTGGCTTGATTCGGCAAGATGACGGGGCGATGATTGCAACCCAGAGGATAGCGGATTTCGGCATGTAAAGTGGAAATACCTTCGGGTGCACGATGCTCTACAATTTCCTCCGCACGCGTGAATGACACAAGTGGTTCTTTGGCTGCATTAATTCCAAACTCATCCCTTATTTCTTCCTTCGCCGAGGCATCAACATACTGCTGCTCGGTGGAGTCATTCATCATTTCGCTTTCCAACTCTTCGTACATTTCCTCATACTGAGATTGCAACTCTGACTTCGGCTTGGGCCTCCTCCAATTGGATGCCCATTTCCCCTTAAGATTGTGATTATCCAAGGCTCCGCTCGTCAACAACTCGTAATTCTTCTCCACGACAGCCTTGGCTCTGGCCTCTCGAATCCTATTCTTTATAAAAATAGGAGGATCGACTTCCTCCCCGCCCTGTTCCTCGTTCTCCTCATGAAACTCTTGCAATGTCAAGGACGCCGCTGGCGTAGCCTCAAATTCTCTGACGCGCGTCATGACCGTCAGGCCACAAACCTTCAAAACTTTGGTGACATCATGATGTTGTCGATCGAATCCATGAGCACGAGAGGCAATGAGTAATGCCGCGGCACAAATGCCCGCTGGTCGACGTCCAGCGACGATCCAATCGCGTTTCATTCGTGCCACGAGGCGGAGGGCGGTCATGGCGACTTGGTTGGCTTTGGCGTCGAGGTTGAGATGGGCAGCAAAGCGGCTGCCGGAGAAAAATGGATGGTGAGTTTGCTAACTGTTACATGTACCCGAGGAACAAGAAACAGTGTACTGGTCAAACTCACTAAATATATAGAGCCGGGTCAATAATCTCCAACTTCAACCCCAACAACCTCCGAAACTTAAGGAAGCAGGTCCCCAACGTATAAACATTAATCTGCAACGCATCCGAAAAATCAATCAACATGTGCTGACTCTTCTCCTGCCGACAAGCCGTATACAAACACGCCGCCACAACATGCGCCCTCTTCCGCCCCTGCACGAAATTCTTCTCCACCGCCACCGTAAACAGTCGATGCGCCGCGTCCACAAACTGATTCCCCAATCTCAGCAACGCCGCCACGTCCTGTATCCGCCTCTTCCCCGAGGCCAGCGTATTCTCCCTCGACTGCCGGCTGAACCCGTACTGACCCCCCCGATTCAGACCCCTGGAATTATTGCCCACGAACTGCCCCACCATGGTGGACGTTCCGCCGGCGCCCTCGGCGAATTCGATGGAGGATACGATGGCATTCTCTTCGACGATGATGCCGCAGTCGGTGCAGACGGACGAGCCGGAGGGGCCGAGGGATTCGATGGAGTGGGAGCCGCAGTTGGGGCAGAGGGGGCCTTTGGAGGAGAAGGCGTTGGGGTGGTCGTGTTGTTGGGTGGAGTGGTGGGGGTCATCTTGGGGGGTGTCGTCGTTCCAGAAGTTGTCGTCGATGTTCCAGCGGGACATGGTGCATTGCGGGGTCGTCAATCGTTGAAGTGAATAGAAAAAAATAATGAGGGAGAGGTCAAAGTAGGGTAAAGTATTTTACACCTATTTTACACTACAGTTCATACCATCTGGTACCATAGAGTCGGATATCAACACGGCATATTTGATGCACAGCAAATGCACAAATTGCATGGTTTGAATTGCACCTACCTCTAGAAATGCAATTCCACACACATTGCTGACTTGTAGAGCTGTACAATTGATACCATTGCATCGCTATTAAATTAAAAACCACATCAACATCCATAAAATGGTTAACAGTAGCATCTTGCCAAAAAAACCAATCAAATCAAGGAAGTCCTTTTCCATCTAGTACGAGCAGCTGGACATCAATGCCACCAAAAATCTCATCGTCCATATGCATTCGCCCCGAAAAACAGGCAACTTTCAACTTTGGCAATAACTATCACCAGATGGAGTCATCAGATGTCATAAGGAAAATTTGAGTGTTGCCACCAGGTCGTTACTTGTATCATCCACTGTAGTCACCGGCCATCGTCAGGGTCGTAGGGGGGGGAGGGGGTATTTTGATTGTCACTTGGGTCGGCAGGTGTTGTAAAGAGTAGTCACATCATTTGTCAAAAAAATTGTCACGTTGTCACTTACGGTTGTTAGTCTTTATTGTTGTCACCTTGTTGTCCTTTTCATCACTTGGTCTTAGTCCGTTATTTGCAAATGGCCATCAAGGTTGTGACAATTGTTGTCAGTGACATCATTTAAGGTAGTCAGAAGGTAGTCACAAGACCTAACTGGGGTCATCAAGGTGTCTTCACCACTAGTTGTCAGGGTTGTCAAAGTTTCTTCACAGTTGGTCAGCAGGGTCATCAACATGTTGTCACCACAGGGTGTCATGTCGTCAAAGGTTGTCACATGAGTCAAAAAATGCCAAAGTCGTCACTTGTCAACAGTTTAGTTGCCAAAAGCTTCCACATGGCAGAGTTGTCTGTCTTGCCACACTTTATCTAAGGAATCGGACATTCCTAAATTGTATTACAAGAAAAAAATATGACTGCAATTTCAAATGTTGATAAACTGGCATCCTCTGAGACTGTTGTCCCATGCAGAATCTAGACCAAGAGCCACAAGAGTTTAACTAGTTGGTCCAGTCCCAGTCAACTTGCCCATTGAATGCAATGTGATGCATTCTGTCTTTGGGTTGCAGGAGTGGGGCCTTTTAGTCAACACATGTACACTGGAAACAGAAGCATCAAGATTGTTGAAAAATTTAAGCATGAATCACGTTCTTAAAAAGTTGGGCTCTCTCATTATGTATCTATGCATATCATGCAAAAGAAGCACAAAGGGATCCAGGAACAAGCATTGCATTTTATGGCTTTCATACAACAGAAACTATTTGGGATTGATCAAGCTGTTAATATGGACTCAAAATTCCCTACTCTTTTCACTCCAACTGTGCTCTGGATAAGTATGGAATGAAGATGATTTGTGTGCAAATATTGACAGCTGATGCAAAGCATGTTGTGCTTACTGTAACTGTTACAGCCAAGAGTAAGTCATTGCCACCTATGCTTCTTTTCAAAGGAAAGGCTGACAAATAAATATCAAAAAAGGAATTTAAACTTAACCCCAAAATGTTTCATTGTTTCCCAACTGATGTACTGGATCAACTTGGTGTTTATCCATTTGAAGGATTGAATGGATCCGGAAATTGTGCCATTGCTTGTATTTCTTGATGCATGATGCATGTGTATGATGGGTACAAATGTGAAGTACATTCAAAAACAGGACATTGAAGTCCAGCATAACTCGTCCCTGCTGCCTGTTTTTCTCTCAGACAATTGATGTTCTCATAAATTGTCCTGTCAAAAAGGGGATCATAGAGCAATGTGAGAACTGGATGATAGATGAAGACTGTGTAGAAGGTTTGGTGGGCAAAGCTCTGCCAAGACAGTCAGTGGCACAATGGATAGTGGATTCCTACAAAATAATCAGCCAAGAGACAGGTTGACATGAATAGAGGAAGAAGGGCTATGAATGACTTTTCAGTTAGAGTAAATTAAATCATTGTTAAATTTGTTTATTATTCAATTGTTTTCTTATCGCATGAATGACTTCTTTTGGCATTCCAGTGTTGGTTTTTGGTGTGGAAACTGAACCATTCCCCTCACATCACAGCCCCAATTGTGGTGGTAGAGACATCATGCATACCTGTTCTTAGTGTTAGGTAGAAACGCGCAATCAAGCCATACAATCACCCAATTGAATTGGAGTCTGCTCTTGTCTGATGCATATGGTTTCTTTGTGTTGAATGAGGCTGTGGGAATGCTCAAAAATAGCTAAAGTTTTAGTGATGTACATTTTTTTCTCTAAGTATTTTAATGATGTACAATTTTTCTATTCCGTAACTTGGCATCTTTATGATAGCTTTGCAGTAAATATTTATAAATTGTCTACCTACCTGAATATAAATAATAATCTGCGTTCAGTTTTGTCTGCAACTTTGGACAGTGGGTAGACATGATTGTTTAATGGCAGAGAGAGGCAAGAAAGATCAGAGTCCATGCAAGCAAGAGCCGGTTTGTGTGCCGTGTGCAACTCGATGACCGTTGGTCCTTTTAATTCCGCAGATAACTTATTTCTTGCAGATAGCACTATAAATAGTTCTATCTATAAGGATAGCCTTATTTGCGAGAGCATACTATTCCTACATTAAAAATAAGCTTATCTGCAAGGATTCTCTTATTTGTGAGCTTGCAAATAAGCCTATCCTTGCAGATAACCCTATCCTCGAAAATAAGCTTATTCAGTCTGACGTAAGTTATTAGTCACAGTGTGACTGAAGTGTTTTACACCATAGTAGTGACCGGCACTAGACTGGCCCTCATTTCACTGCCAACCACTATCTCTCGCTCATCTCCTATTATATATAACACTCCTACACTAGCTCTATACTGATTACAGATGTGCATTTGATATGGTACTATCTACTATGATGTAAGTGTAAAATGGTTGTTTGTTATTATTTCAACACTCCTAAGTGAGTAACTTTGACTTAGTAGTACTACTGTTAACATGTGTCACTTATGATTTTCCCTCAGCCTCAATGCAATGTGGTGTCCCCCTGTCCTATCAGATGCAATGGCATGACATGCCAATATCCTGATCCATCATCCTCAACCGAAGTTGCATGGCACCCCATGATCATGCCTCTCCAATGTCATGTCACATAATTGGCACCTATTTGGATGAAAATCACATCTTCATCTATTGTTGCATTAACTGAAGCCAACAGTGATGATTCACAAATGCACTAGTGGATAAGTGATTAAATCATTGCAGTTAATGCAACACAGTGAACAACAAGAAGATTGCAAATCCCAAACTTTTTATTTGTGTTCTGTTGTGTTTGTGCTGATGCGAGATGAGGCTCAGTGGGAAAACACCGCAGCTAATGGGTCCATTGGGAGCCACATATATGGTGTACTGCTCCTGCTGAGGAGAATCCAAACAACTGATGCTTAGAAAAAGAGTGTGTTAATAGTCAAAAGACCAAACATGTCTGTCAAATTTGGTCATTTTATCCCATGATTTCTTATAATCTGGTGGTTCTCATCCATCCAGGAGACTGCTGATAAAGAATTAGAACCCCATTTTAAAGAACCTCCATCATTTTAAAATTCTTAATTGGTTGCAACGACCTTATGATAGATTTCTGTACTGTAAATGCCTTCACAAGAATGTGTGGCGCCTATTGATTTGCTTGTCATCGATAGACTGTGTTTATATCCAAGACAGCATGGGATAAAATAACATAATAATGGTCACTAAAAATCTGTGGGTTGGTGCTAATGTGGATCGTTGAGTTTAATGACAGTCCTCTGTACCATACCATTTCTTACCTTAAAGTGTCTGAGTTGTAAATAAGTCTAACTGGTTCTCTATAACTCTTCAAGTTGTCTTGCGCAAGTCCATCAATGTGTCCGAGGATACTTTGGTGCTTTTTCACAGAAAGACAGGAAATGTGATTCCTATCTATGTATGGGTGCCATACATACGTACTAAGTTACCCTTTTTTATTGACCTACTGCAATCCTGGTTTTAAGCAACTCTGGGGTTTGAGTAACAAAAAACCTTACCTTCAGGATCTTATACTAAAGAAAGTTAGGCTTAAAAAGTGGTTTGACATGTTGCAAAATTTCATAAGATTACTACAGACCAATCTGTATAAGACCCCGTAACTCCGGCCGGTTATCAAGTTATGTGCATTCACAGTAAAACTCACAACACAATTCTTTTGACACACACATCACAGAGAGCATCTTACGAGTAGAATTGACTTTGAACTATGTGGTGGACTTTGAACCACGAACGATGGGATTTACTATTCCCACGTACAATTCTACGTGTTGATACTTCTAGAGCTTCCGATATCTGACATATTTTACTCGGTAGAAAACATACCAATTTCTACGGGGTGGACTTTGAACCATTTCATCATTTTTGGCTTGTTATGGCAGTGCAATTGCAGCTGTCTTCCACCAAAGCTGAGGACCTGTAGAGCTGGACTGAAGCCGTTGAGAAAGTACCAAAGGGTTGTGCAATCTTGGCCAGGTCTCAGGGGTTCGATATTGAGGTCACACAAGGGGCCAAAGATATCTGACATGTCGTGGTTCAAAGTGAATTCTAACCCGTACCACAGTTGTGTGCCTCTGTTGAGGTGCAAGAACTGGGAAAAAGGTGGTACCTACCATGCCCCTATTAGGGGAGCTTTGTTGAGCTACCAATAAATTTTTACCATGTTAAGAAAACAAACAAGGATACTATGCATAAGTAACATTAAATGTATCTTTTGTGCAGTTCGAGTTCTGATGATCTAGTTTTATGGTCCCGTTGAATAAATTTTTGTGTGTAGCGAACTTTCAAACAAGTACAGCTTGGAGATGGCTGGTCCTGCACATCGTAGAAATCACTACTAAATCTACGTCTCACTATTATTCGCATAATTTGGCTTATGTAAAACAGCTTATTTATTTTACGTTGCATGAATAAAAACTATAAAAAACCGCCTCTCCCCTGCTCGTCGCGATCGCTCCCCACACAACTGTCCCCCCGTTCACTCCAATCGGACAGTTCTGTTCTCCAATTTTAGAGTGCAGGAGTGTGACCTAAAGGGTTGTATCGCATCTACAGGTGTTGTAGATGCGATGAAGCCCTTTAGGTCACAGTCCTGCACTCTAAAATTGGAGTCCACTGCATTTACATTTTGGGCGGCAAATCCCATGGTTGCCGTGTAATTTTTTATGGTCAGCAGCAAATATCTTAAATGTTTTTAAAAAATAAAGGTAGTCACTAAGTATCATAGGAGGCAGATAAAAGCATCTCCAAGCTGTAATAGGTTCATTTTATTATTATTTTCAGGGCGCTCCTTAAGCGAGACCAATGGACTGACATTTTCTCACATGAATACAGGTAACATTTTTTTAACAGTGCTTGTGGTCCAAAAGAATTAACCCAATAGGCACGGTCCCAACAATAATAGAAACAAGAGTCAGGGCCCTATCAGCCCTGTCCTTGGTAAAACGCTCAACACGAGGAAGACTCTCACAGGCCGCAATGTTTACATACACTCCACCTGCAAAGGCAAGTATGATGCCAATCGCTTCGTCTGAAGGTTTGGCAGCCAACACAGTAAGACCTCCAATGCAAACTGAAAGGCCCGATGTGAAGTTCAAAACACAAGCCTTGGTCACTGAAAACCCAACAAACCTTGTCAGAAGAATGAAATCAGCAAGTTCTTGGGCCAGTTCATGGAAGAGAGAAACTGCTGTGATGCTCAAGGCGGTGACCCAGGAGCATCCCAAAAATGCTGCGCCAATGAAAAGCCCATCGGCAAAATTATGGAAAGCATCTCCGATTAAAATAGCTGAAGCAAGGCGGTAGTTGATAAACGTCTTGGTAGGGAGTGGCTCGAGGGGCGTCACTTGATACTCTTGTGCAACTGGATCTGAGATCTGATCAGCATCGTGAACAGATACTGAATCATTGTCAACGATCGGACCTAAAACAACTGCCGTGGCAACATCCCTTCGATCTTGGGGAATTATACCAGACTCGGCATCTTTCTGAACACAAGACTTGCATTCCTCTTCTTCCGCAGGAACTGCACTATCATCTTCGTCATCTTCCTCAGGTCGATGGAAAAAGATGGCCAGAAAGACTGGGAGTAAAAATCCTCCCAACATCCCGCATCCCAATTTGGCAGCAGCGACGCCTTCTTCGTTGTGATCATGTTCCTCCTGCAAACGACGGATATGATCGTGTCCATCTCCATCAGCGGCGTCGGCATGTGCACCTTCAATCATGTGTAACGCTTCTGGGAAAACCAAAAACATGGCAGTCGCCATAAGAGCCCCAACTGCAAACGATGGGATGACGATATTGAGGATTTTCCCGTGGCTCTGAGGTTCTTCTGCCTCGCCACTTCGGTGTTTGAGCAAGCCCTTGCGAATCGCGGGAACGACCATGAGGATCAGTCCTGAAAGAGTGGCGAAATTGACGAGGAGTGTGGCGCCTAGGACCTGGAGCCATGGCTTAGATGCGTCTTGTTCATTGACGGTGGATTCACTGTGAAGTTAGGGGCGGCAGGCAACTCATGTCAGAAGACGTGTTGCAAAAAGAAGGTGAATGTGCGGGTGACATGACGTGACTCACCTCTGCAACTCTTCAACGTGATCGGTATGGCCGTCGTGATCGTGGTCTTCGTCATGATCGTGGTCTTCGTCATGGTCTTCTTCCAGATGATCGTCGTGGTATTCAGTTCCATTGACTACCTCGTTTCTCCTATTGCCTGGAAGCTGAACCCCCCGCGCCTCGTCAATGACAGATAAACTAGATATTTGAAGAAGATTCAAAGCAGATGCGTCAACGACATTGGATGTGCAGAATTTCGTACGTCGTCATCACCATAGAGCACTCACCTCCAAGAGTTCACACCGACCTCCTCACGTTTGTCATGCCCATGAATGCCGACCCTGCCAACGTCAATGTTCCCGACCGAAGGTGACCGCCCGGAATCAGAAGCGACAGAACGAGACAACAACGAGGCCAAGAAGACGAAGGCTCGAATGTGGCGGCTGGAAGGGAACGCGGGCGACTGGAGCGATACGCCGCCGCCGACGGAGCCGGTGTCGGGGGTGCGAGTATGTCGCTTGTTGCACTTGGAACACGGGGTGACCATGATGTTTTGATGAGAGCGATGCTTTGTCGTATCTGTTTCTAGGTTGTGACAGGTTGCGACAGTCAATTGATGGTTGTTGTGTATCGTGTTTTATGTTGTGGTGGCTCATCTGGGGGAATCACTCTTGCCTTTTGAAAAAGAAGTGCGTGGATTTTCTGTGGCCATCTGCAGTCCTTTTCTGAACGAATCCGAACTCAACTCGAGCGCTGATGGACAGACTCCTGAGATTGTTCCTTGCTCAAGACACAATACACATCACTGAAACCACAGATCTTGTCAAACTTTTGGCGAACGTCTGGCCAACGTCACGCTGTCGTTTGCTGAACTCCACAAGGGAATTGATTCCAAACGAATACGATTCACTAAGTAAGAAGTACGCAAGAAGTGCGCAATGCTAATGTATTTTTTAACTTTTTGTTCCTCTTTGTTCTTTCATCTTCTTTACGAGATTCGTCTTGAAATTATCTTGACTAAAAGTTGAGTGAGAGCTTACCATACCATAAATAGACGCAAAAAGTTCCCTATTGGGTGGCTGCCGTAATTCGTCTAGCTGTTCAAACGTTCAAATAACCAAATATTTGGAAGCGCTAAATTGCTTCCAAATCTCTTCTAAACTCTGATTTCTGTGTTTTTTTGGTCTAAACTTTAGAAAAAAAGAGCCGTGGCCGGCCAAGGCGTTTTTTTTCTAAATTTTGGTTCCACTCCGATTTTCCTTCTAAATGTCCAAATGCAGCCATTCTCTCTTCTCGTGACATATGGTTTTTTGACCACGTCAGGGTTTTTTGGCCACGTCTCTGCTGGGGACGAGAAAAGCTGAGCGCGCCAGAAAATTGGGTACCACATTTCGCTGAATTATCAGTTAATTTCGCTAAAACGGTGTTCTGGAACGGTTTAGAACTAGATGTTTTACGGCACAACAGTTAAGAGCGCCCTTCCAAACACCTTCCAAATCGCTTCGAAATATGACATTTAGAACTGGTTATTTGAACGCTTGAACAGCTAGACGAATTACGGCAGCCACCCATTACCCCCTACCCTATCCCCGGTCCAAAAAATTAACGGTGACGCTGCTCACCGTAATTTTGAAATTGAAAAAAAAGCTTACAAGGGTGCCGCAATGGTCCGGCCAAGTGGTCAGTCATCGAGTTCCAAGCAATACCAATGGTGGGTAATGAAATTTCACTCTCAAATAGTGATTATTGATCCTTTGCGAATCCCCCCAAAACACCTTCCTTTTTGGCCAAAAAATAGCTATTTCATGTATTCGTTGGTCTTAGCCTAATCCTTACAAATACATGTGTCGCTAGTTAAGCTACTAGTTGTTTAATACATAGATTCGTATGCATACTTTGTCATAACCAAATAACAAGTAGTTTTGCTTGCTTTGACACAACAAATCCACTTCCCTAGGTGTAAAATATAGTTCCTTGTGTCCCCCATATGCCTTTCTCTTCCTCAAGGCACATAGGTTCACAGGTGCTTCGGTAGAGCTTTCTGATTTTCCTCTTAAGGAGCTTAGGCATTGATTTGATGAAAAATCTCCAAACAGGATGACTTCCTCTTCCCTTTCTTCTTGATACACAAGGCTACAAGACACAAAGAACAATGGATTGTTGTCTGACTTATCTTGAACTCCTTATCCTTTGGGTCTGAGATCACACAGCACACCACACACTTCGGAGGACACTTCCAAACCTTCTTTGCAACATGATCAGTAGAGTCATCTTTCTCAGCTGAGTCTTCTCACACAGGATACATATGCTCTTTTGCCTTCTTCCCACTGGAAGTTAATCTCCCCGTTCTTGTATCAACATAACTCCATGTGATTTTGGAATATGAAAATGAAACAGAGTTTTGTCCAAACGAATTCTGTTTAGCATTTCAGCGTCTTATTTGACGAAGGAATTCATCACTCTCTACAGCAATGCATAAGATTTTTCCCTTTTATCAATTTTGTAGTCAGTCATTTTTACACCAGCAGTCTCAGAATGGTAATTTGGGGACTGTTCCACTATAGTTTGCTCTAATACCAACAAATACATGTCTTACGACCCTAATAGGTAATGAGCCAAAAATCCTCATTTTTTCTACAGGAAACATACGTAGGAATCAATATGATCTGAGCAAATCACTTTTTTCACTCTGTGGTGTGTAGGATGGGCAATATTGATATCTGGATAGCCCCGAATGAAAGGAGGCTTCCTCAGACATATTGAAGCAATTCTCAAGCCTTGGATTGGTCCGTTCAGTCCATTTTTGGTGACTACTAGGCTAGCCAATATAGCCAATTTTTCGTTCTAACACCAACAAATACATCAATTAAGGCTCTAATGGGTCATGAGCCAAAATAGGCTATTTCTAGCATTTGTTGGTTTTAGCCCGACCGGGGCTATAGGCCAGACTTTAAGTAAAACATAAATGTCAGAAGAGCTAGTGTTACTTTTATAATCTGTTCAAAGCCAGTGATTTAAACACAAGAATAATTACTGATTTCTTCACAACTTACCCTATTCTATTTGAGTGGATCACATACCAGAAAAAACAAATGACATTGAAATAAGCCAGATGTTACTTATCCACTCATGTTACATATAATCCAGGTTATACGGTCAGTACTATCATAACCTAAGGGGGCAACTAACTGTTTAGGGGTGTCCATTCATCATGAGAACACCTACCAAAGACGAGGTCTTCCACTCCAATCATACGTGATCAATTGGAGCACCATATGCCATCATCATGACATTTCACTTGTGTTGCTGCGTCTTTTCACATAGTAATTTGCTACACAAAGGCAGACAGAAAATGGCAAATGCTATTAGAGCCTAGAATTACAAGAAGGAAGTTCTTTTGCAGATGATTAAAACCATCCTGCCTACACAAGTGCTTATGAATGAGAACAAACCACCAATGATACAAGTGACAATCAGGTGAGTCAGCAACAGACAAGGATGACATCAAAACATATTCACACAAAACATGTACATCTATTCTTTGTTGCCAAAGGGCACAACTAAAGATTCTCAAGAAACATGAAGCATCTATGATAAGTGGTGCAAGTCCCTCTTGTGATGAGTCCAGTAGCAGTGGAACAGGGAATGCCCTAAGCTGGAAGTAATCGAAATTAGTGTTAGATAAGAAGTAGAAATAAGGGGTGTTCCAGCTGATTGGAAAATATTGTTATGAGCTATAGAAAAGATCAACAAATGAGGATTGCCCAATGGTGATCCTCTCAAATTTATCATGTCAATCTTGTAATTGACATGTACTATCTTGGAACTGCTGTATCCAAGATTCCAATTTGCCAGTTGAGACAGTTTCACACTTGTAGGCTCTTCAGTTGAGCAGTTGAACCTTGTCAACTACCTCACTTAACTCATTGTTTCTGTGCTGTATACTTGACAGGCATGTGTTTCTGAGAAGGCAATGGGTTGGATTTTGACATACTTCCCCTCTCAGTGGGAATAGTAATTGTACCCATGGCCTGAAAGTGGGGCCTGGTCGGGTCAGGGGTACCAGTAGGTATCCTTGGCTCATGTTAGGGAATAACACCAAATGGACTTGCTTGTGAAAGACAACGAAGAAGGTGATGAAAAAACGTGGAGCTGTTGTGGCTGTCCCGGCTCTGTCATCAATCTCAATCATCGACGAAGATCTTGAAGATGGATAACATTGTTATGTTTTGTATCATAATGATACCCACTTCACTTTGCATTCTGGTGATGAGCATTCACTGTGCAATGCTAAATAAACAATCACATCTTGAGCCACAGGTTCTTGCAAGTTACCAATTCCACTAATTCTTATAACCGCTCATCATCTGGAAATTTGACTCTTGCAAAGGGATGGTTTTTGAGTATACTTGGAATCTTTTTCAACAGCTCATGTATGGCTCTCAAACATTGACACAGGATAGATCCTAAGAACAGATACAAGTCCTTTATAATCATGGTACTCCCAATAAAGAATAGAAACATTCCCCTCTCAGCATGTGGCATAAGGGATGGCTTTCTTCCCAAAGAATGTGCAAGAGTCACTGTAGCACACAACTTTTCACTTTCAGGTTACGGAGTACGAACAACATGTGTAAGACTGGTCAAGTAAATCAGTGACCAACAAGAATGAGTTGATGTTACCATTGTCAAACAAGTATTGCCATCAAGAGACTTTTTGGGTCAAAGTTTGCTTGCCTCAACAGATTGTTTTGATTGCAGGTTGAGTTGTAGTACTGTGTATAGGTGAAATGAGCAGGTCAACTTGTTGTAGGATAAGCTAGTATAAAGTCCAGAAAGGGGTTGGATGATGATTCCAAAGTGAAAATTGTTTGGATTAGTGAGGAGGTAACTAATGATGGTTTGGAAGGGGACACAGTGATGTGTCACATGTTTTTCAGATGAATATCATTGAAATTTTACAACTTTGGAATTTAGGGGGAAATTGGACAGAAACAGCAATTTACAGTTTGACCTATGCCAATTACTGGTAGAAATTTATTAAGTAAAATTGGGTAGATAATTGAAGTAACAGAAGTTTGGTTTTGGAAACGAATTAAAAAGCTACCAACAAACAATGTTTCAACATCATCAATCATGTTGAATTATAATGTAATTTACATGATAATTGCATCTTTGTGTTGTCTAGAGTGGCCCATACAGTCTTGTAAGCCCTGCTGTGCTGGTGTGTAAGACCCTACATGGTCTTGGTATATGATACAGACCTGATTAAAAAGCACATAATGAAGGCTTTTAACATAGCTGACAGATAACTGATGCTGTGTGTTTGACAAAAAAGCTAGGTAGAACTACAACTCATCCCCTTAAACATTGGCTCTTATCAGTAACAGGAAGATATTTTTGAAAATATGGACTAATCCTAGAAACTATCTGTCACTGATTTCTAGGGATTGTTGATGCTTTGTTAGTTCTCCAGCGTTTGGCATAACATGCCCACAAAAGTTACCCCTGACCACAATATGCCAGTAACAAATGTTTCATGAGCAAAATAACAAGAAGTCTTCTGATCCACACAAAAGTCTGAATGGATTACAGTGCATGTGTTATATGATTGATTTTTATGTTTCCAAGTAATACAAAAAATGCATGCAAATGTACGTGTTCCTTGGGCAAGAATGGATGTTGAATAGGTCATGTAATCACATGCATTCAGATACAACCACAGATACATCATGATCTACCAACATGATTTTGTTAGACATATCTGTATAAGTCAGCATTTGTAGACCCCACATCTGTAAATGTAAATATCTACAGTGGGTCTACAGAGCCCTGTGTTCCTTATTGAGCTGGTGTGAAGGATCCTAAACACCTCTACTATATGGTACGATGCTCAGATTTGTTCAAGTTTGGCTGTCCAAAGTTGTTTCCTGAACATGATGGTACACTGGACTTTCAGTCCAAAGTAATGGACATTGAAGTTGGGTACCTGATATGTATCCTAAGGAGTACAGATGGGTATGGCCTTGCCCTAGATGTTTCCTTGCATCATATCACTCTGTGAAAATAAGTATCACACCACCAAAATATATCAGATGATAACTGATAATATGGCCTAATCATTCATATCTACTCTATGACTATGACCTGGTTTGTAAATACCTCTATGTGTACAAAATATTCTTTTAATGCTAGGCTTTTTGTAGACTTAGCATTTCTAACATAACTGAAAAATCAGATTATCTTGAATTTGTTGTATCTATCTCTGAGGTAGAGTTTGTTTCCCATTCCCATTATTAAATGTCCCTGTAACCTCCATTGCTCATTGGTGTCACCCACTCCTCTACCATTAGAAGTGACTTTTGTGACATTTAACAATTCTCAGCAACCATCTGAAGTCATATTATGGAGCAACACATGTATGGGTGTCTAGCTGTTGATGTAGAAATCTAATGATGCTGTGTTTAGATCCCCAAGGGTGAGTGAAATAATCCAAACACAAATAAGTGGAAATTAGAGAAGTTGTTCTTCTTATAAGCAGGGGATCTTATGAACAGGTCATATAGTACATTGTTAGACATGAATGCAAGGAAAGGTCAGGCAACAGCCTGAAAACTTCCATCCATTGAATGTTCCCTGTTTTAGGAATAATCTTTTGGTTAAAGACTGTGCATTGGTCATCTTATTTTCATTCCTCTAAAGGGAATAAAATAATGTCTAAGGTGAGGAGAAATGTTGGTACGCTGTGGCATAGGCCACAAATCTTTTTTATTCAGTCCCCTATGTACAAAATAAAAAGTCCCACGTAAGGAATAATCTTAAACTACCAAGTGAGAACACATCCTTATAAGGACAAAAATCTATATCTTTAGATCTTTGTTACCACAAGAGAATGCCCCTCATGAGATGGGTAAAAACATACCAGGACAGTGTAGAACCTTCACAAAATTCATTTTGTTTTATTTTGAGAAGAAAGGGAATGGATTTTCCTTCCATCCTCATTTGTTCATCATAATCAGTAAACAATAAGCCATAATTATTCAACCACAACCAGAGTTACACCTTTACCAACCAGTTAGAACATAATATTTTTTCACCAAAACAGCTTTGGTCACTATCATAGATAGCCCGAGTGACCGACTCAGTTCGCTAAGAGTACACCTGGTTCCCATGACTCCTTCATCAATCCCCACAAATCACCATCTCTACAAGAACATGGGACTACACCATATTATATGCAGTCATCATAATAGACAACATACATACACACATGTGCAAAGTGTCTTTGAAGAGCACTTCTGCAACAGCCTAAGAAGCTCATGAGTGATGTACTGCATGCTTACTCATAGGCTGGGAAAAACGTGACGTCAGAGACAAAAGTTGTCCTGAGCACTCCATTTGCTCATGACCAACAGTCAGAAGAAAAAAGAACATGAGATTTGCACCGTGATGTTGTGTACAAACTTTGATTGCAAGAAACATGGCTACAAAGTGGTACTCAATTCTGAGTGCAAACAAAAAATCCCTTCTAGGTAAGGTACTTAAAGGCTGTCCTTGTGGACTTAAGCCCATGTAGTGGAGAAGGGCTGAATTGAATGTAGTTGTAGCCCTCCAAGGGCCTATTAAAAATACAAATACAAATTTTAAACAAAATACGAATTATTTGTGAAACGGCTTAGGTCATACCACAGTCAAGAAAGAATCAACTTTAAAAAGTGCCTGAAGAATATCACTGAGCACTACTCCAATGGGTGTCACAATGGTACATTATACCCATAAAGAGAAAAACACCAAAGCGTAAAAAAATAGGTACCATTATTGCTTCCACAGGTATATGATTCATGAGTGGCTTATGTCAAATACTGTAGACCATTACAAACGTTTAGCTTGTTGATGAGAGCAGCTTGTGCACGTACAACCAGAATAATGCACCACATTTTTCAGAGAAAGCCTTGAGTTTCCATGTAGGCAAAGATACTCAAGGCTAAGGTCTTCTATAGACAACAGACAACACTGCAAAAGTAGAACATGATGAATGCTAAACTATCTGTAAGAAAATAAATTGCAAATTTGGAGCGAAAAATGAAAACTGAACCACTATACTGATTTTCAAAGATAAAATTAGAATGGTAATGAGCTAGACTTGCTGAAGCTTTGAATTGCACAGGAATGTATTGAGTGGTTAGAAGGTCCAACAAAGTATGCATCATGATCAATCAATGCATAAGCAATGGGAAATGACCATAGGACAATGACTGGCAGATACATGTTTTATGATAAATGGTCTGTGGACTGAAACAATCTATGCTTTTGTCCATTCCTACTAATGTGAGCACAGCTTTAGCTGCAAGGTTTCTCATATTAAGTTTAGTCGCAATGGGAAACCAGAGAGGTCTTGCATAATGAGACATGATGTTTTCTGCCAGGAAGAAGAACAGGAGAACCAAGATTGACTTTTAGGCAAGCTTTCCAGAGAAGTCAACAAGTCCTAATTAACGGTAAGATACTGAGGGCCAAGGTCTTCTAAGGAAAACAACCTTCCCCTTGATCATGATATACCATGGCTGGTTGATCTTCAACACAGCAGAGATAAAAACTGGACCAATGATAAATTATCTGTAAAATAACCAATTAGGTGAAATTTGGAGCAAAAAGACAGACTCAATCTAGAGTCTGCACATAGTTCAAATGGTATGGGACAGACTTGCTGTACTTGGCATTCTGCATCAATCCTGGGGATTCGAAGGTTAAACAAAAATTCAATGTGTAACACACTAGAGAGCACTATCATAACATCACAATGGCAATGCTTATCCAAAAAGCAGCTATGATCATCTCCATTATTTCATTCTTAAACTTTTGAATACCACAACAGCGACCACAACATCAATGTCTGTCAAATCATCCAAGTGGTTTTGTGAGCCAAAAAATAATAAGCCAAAATTAGAGAAGTAACTGAAAGTAAACAACTGAAAGCAATCAGCAATTAAAAGTGGTAAGAAACACAGGCATCACCATAGTATCGTTACCTTTCACCATCTCACTTCTGCTGCCTACACACTATCAGTGTCAGTTTCAGTTTTGAGTCATCTTAAGCAATCATGCTGATTTCTTCCACCCACTGAAATAATGATTGGCTTATAAGTGAGTGGTTATTCGTCTAAAAATTGTGTAGACAAAAACCTCACTACATTTATGCAGCTCACGTGGAATATGCAACATTGAGAAACATTCTGAATAAGGTAAGGGTGTTGTTTGTTGTTTAGTAGCTCAGGAGGATGGTTTGAAGCAACCAACACAGAAATGATGAACTTGATTTTTATATGAGGAGAGTTTGTTTAGCAATCTATGTGACAAAAATTCCTTACTCTTGCCACCTCATGACTCTTACATCAAATGCTACAACCAGAAACATAATAAATTCATTGCGGGCATCAACAACAAAATGTAGCACAAGCTCAAGAGGAGATCAGGAAACCACCCTAAGACGAATAAAAGATTTCGCCGTTGCATCAGGGAGAGGTCACTCAAACTGGCTGAGACAAAAAAAACCTCACAGCTGTCACCCCCAAATCTGCAAATGGCACATTGCAACTAGAATTGAGTAAACACTCCACAGGCAATGCTGTGTAGTCCAAGACAAGGGCTTGAAGCCACCTTAAGAATGAAAAATGAAGTTGAGGGATAGATTGTCTCAAAATGTATGTGAAGAAATATCTTACATATTCCATCTCAAAACAGGCAAGTTGAGTGACATCACTTGAATTGGGATGGGTTAGCAAATGGTATCATCAAGTAGCCCAGTGGGAAGGCTGGTAGACACCATAAATGTAGGCAACAAAGTTTATGGTTACATCTGCAAGAGACAAATACATCATGGTACAACAAATCGGCTTGAGATATTTTCGGTCAGGATTGGTCAGTTTCCTAAAAATGGTCAGTGAATTTATCAGATACTAAGTTATAAACTGATGCCAAAATACTATCCCTTTGGGAGAAAAATCATTTTACTACATATAATGATGGGTTGACACAATTTCAACATCTTGGAGGGCAAAAAAATCCACTCATGTTATATCCATAACAACGTGACGAACATACCAGGACCCAACAGGATGAGAAAAATGCAAATGTTACATATATATATATCAGCCTTGACCACACACAAATAACATACAACACCAACTCTTATCTGTTTTTCTGTACTAGTTATATACATAACAATGTCGCGAACATACACAGATAGCAACACTTGATCAGGAAACATGCCATAAAAAAGAAATCTTAACACTACTTGCTCCACACATACCACATTTCAATTCTAATTGCTTGACAAAAAAAAACAGATGTTATGTACATATCAAGTTTGTTCACAACCTCACACTAAAATGCCAATGGCATACCTTTGCCTGTACTAGTTATATACATAATAATGTGACGAACATATCCAGGACATATCAACAGTTCCGGCTTGATGCTAAAAAAATTCATAGGATGACATGCTCCATACTTACCACAGATCAATCTGTTTGAATCCTTGAAACATGTTGCAACCACAGCTCCCCCTGTGTTGGAAAATCACAAAACTAAATGTTGTGATATCCATAACAATGTCACAAATATCGACTACTTACAACTGGTGAATTTCTTTGGAAATCAACAACACAATCTTGTTATATCTATAATAACGTCACAAACTTGTCCACGGGGTGTTGTTATATTAATAACAAAGTCACAAACTCAACAAAACAAAATTCTGTTATATCCATACCAGTGTCACGTGTCACAAACTTGTTCAACAGCATTATCCAAAAATATGGACAACTTACATGTGGTGCATAACAATCATGTAATATCCATAACAAAGTCACAAAATCATGATATATCCATAACAACGTCACCACCGTCCCTTGGTATTCCAAAAAAAGCTGATGCAGGCTTATCCAAAAATACCGACAACTTACAAATTGTGCATTTCTTTGGACTCTCCATGTTTTCCAAATATTGACAACCTACAAGTCGTGTGTTTCTTTGGACACCCCATCAAACACATCACACATTTTCTATCGATTTCATCATCATTCCCTGAAATCAACAACTTACAAGCAGTGCACGCACTTCTTTGGATATCAACAAAAAAATCATGTTATACCCATAGAAAATTCAAAGACATCCCTTGCATTCCAAAAATATCAACAAATTGATGCAGGCTTATCCAAAAATATCAACAACTTACAAACGGCGCATTTCTTTGGACACCCCATGTATTTCAAAAAATATTGACAACTTGACGCAGTATTATCCAAAAAATTGACAACTTACAAGTGGCGCATTTTAAAACAAAATCATGTTATATCCATAGCAAATGTCACGGATGCCCTTTGTATTCCCAATGTCACAGACACCTCATGTATTCCAAACATATTGAAAACTTGATGCAGCATTATCCAAAAATATTGACAACTTACAAGTGGCGAGTTCCTTTTGGACACCCCATGTATTCCAAAGAAATTCGACAACTTGATGCAGCATTATTCAAAAGTATAGTCTTGAATACTGTTGGTGTCTTTGGTGATCATTCGCAACAATACAAGAGTAAGTTATGTACATAACAGTGTCTCAGAAAATTCAAAATCATCCCACAGAAAAACATATGATCTCACATTTCTCATCTCCAATCATCTCCCTCTCCAGAGTGTTGAGCTGTTGAATTCTTTGTTATGTACATAATATCGTCATGGACATACCAAACTCCATTTTATTGCATTCACTTCTTTTCCATGGCAACCCCCAGATTAGTTCATGTTATATACATAATAATGAGCAAAATATCTCAACATCCTCACCTTTGCTGAAATAGATTTTTACATATGATCAATGTTAGGAAATGCTAAGTGTCAAAACTGCTTGTGATATACATAACAATTTCATGTACTTACCTTTTTTCAGATCATAGAATATCATATGATTTTCTTCTTCTTGCCTTCCTCTGGAGAGGTAGCACCCATAACTTCACACAAAAATGATATTATATATATAACACTCGACATATATAACAGACGTACCTATGCAACGAGTTATGTACATAACAAATCGATTTTGCTCAAACAAAGGAGCACGACTTGCAGTTGTGTTAATAAAATATGCATGATCGCATAAAAAACAACTTCCCCCGATCTGACACGTCAATATTGTGCGTCGTTCCGATTTGTTTTGTGAATCGAGATTCTGTTTCCTCACATTGGCGTGAGGTGCCAAGGCAAAAAGCACATTTCGACGAAAAAACGAGAGTTCGTAAGTCCCATATAGTCACGTAAAATAAAAGTATGAATCCGGATGGGCCGGGGACGTGAGGCTCATCTCCTGTGACCACTGCTCAACAGTAAAACATGCAGCACCGGAAAAAAACAGCCACACCAAGCACATTCACACTTCTACTCTATCAAAAAGTTGTCCCTTCAAGATGTGATCATGGTGGTATTGCATCATCACGATCCGGTCAAAACAATCATTTCGCTCATGGTTGGTTGGTGGTGGAAGCAGTCCTGGAGCAGCCTGGCTGCAGCATGGGTACCATACCATACAAAAAATTAGCGATGTGGCACAAATAAGTGAGCAACCAACGGATATTTAAAATGTGTGTACGAAAAATGGCATTTTTGTTTATCAAAAACCTTCATTCCTATATATATGTAAAGACGTATAGTATGGTATTTTTAATATTCATGTATGAATGTGAATATGCATTCCCCGTGATTATGTATTTAACAATTTGAATACTTTCAGGCTGGTTGTTGGCCAGCATGCAAGAAAGCTGTGTTTAAATGATATACAGACATAAATAAAAAATATATTAAAAAATTTGTTGAATTCGTTCAAAAATTTGTGCTTACCTATCTTCACTATTGCCCTCTCCTAGTGACCAGGATTTACATAACCCATTACTTTATATTCAGACATGATTAAAAATGTATGTTATTGCCATTGTAGTATGCGTTTCAAAACAGTAGCTTTCTGATATTTGTTGTCACTAACTTTGATTAAATATATTATATAAGCCATTTGTCTCTGACCATTTTCAGGAAACTGACCAAATCTGACCATAAGATAAAATACCAACATATCATTTCTGACTGCTACAGTGTTTGAATGAATTTCATTGAAATTGAATCCTATAGGCCCTCACTTTTTTAATGTGGGCTTGACTCTCTTTTTAGATGATGAATGCATATGAATGCCTATCCTATGGGTATCACCTGATTATCTGACATGGAAAGTTGTATGGGCTTGACACCCTTTTTTAACTTGTTGAGGGCATTTGGATGCATTTTACATGGGCCTTACAACAAACGGAGGACTGTTGGACAAGTAAGGTGATGATGGTTCTTTTGTGAAATAGCTACATATCCTAACAGGTAAAAGCATATGAAGTAAATATTTGGAATCATGGAGCCTTTGTTGACATACCCTCACTGCTAATCAAATTCAATTTTGATTCTAACCAAGCTTTCAGATAAAAGTTGAATGGTTGCCTGTTTTATCAAAATCAACACAGTTGCTTTCAGATAAAAGTTGAATGGTTGCCTATTTTATCAAAATCAACACAGTTGGCATCAGTCAAATAAATAACTTTTGTCAGACTGCTATTAAGCGGTCACTGCCTGCCACATTTATTTTAATTACTTGGATCATTGTGTTGTTGCAAGAACAGCTTTGACATTCTTATGGTTGATAGTTATTAAACTGTCGAACTGTTATTAATTGGTCAATACCTCTTAAATGTTTGGCTATCATACGACAATTTTAAATTTTAATGAGAAATGAAAACTATCACTTCTTACAACGATGTCAACATAGATCCATTCACATGATTGGCAATTGTAAGTACCAATGATCTTCATCAAACATAACTTTAAGTTTTAGATTTAATTGATGTTTGGTTGGAAGTGCTTACTCTTCTTCAAAGTAAGTAACAGATTTATAACTAAAAGCTCTTACCTCCCATTGATTTGTAAAAAGAGGAAAAAGATCTTTTGCATGGTGACTGGATGAATAGGCAAGTCATGCATGAATCGTATTAGGCAACTTTTAAGTTTTGGTGACAATGATTGGGTCATATTATGGTTGTTACAAATGCAGTGGTGAGTCTACCATCT
This sequence comes from Cyclotella cryptica, assembly GCA_013187285.1. Taxonomy (NCBI): domain Eukaryota; phylum Bacillariophyta; class Thalassiosirophyceae; order Thalassiosirales; family Thalassiosiraceae; genus Cyclotella; species Cyclotella cryptica. The sequence continues at coordinate 109,102 of JABMIG010000203.1, read as the reverse complement.
AAGTTTGGATGCAATTTTCACTCTTTAAAGAGCTAGAGATAGGCAAAATGTCGCTCATCACTAAAATGTTTTCATTTGGACATTTTTTCTCTACTGAACTGCCTAGTTTTCAGCATCTTCCAGATGTCTTCAAAAGCTTTAATAATTGAAAGTGATTACTATTTTCAGCCAATCGCACGATAAATTAGAATGAATGCCATCCTAATATTCTAGCATTTAGAATCTACTACACAAACTGATGCTTGACATCAAGCTGTATGTATTTCTCATCACGGGCTCTTGAACCAGCATCCCTGCTCTCGGCTAATAAATTCTGCATTAAACACACTAATTCCTTCCCTGTCATCAAACTCTCTCATAAATCCCTCTTTGTCTTCAGGCTCCCCTATGCAAAAGATGGAAGTGCCACTCCCCGACATCATGACATGATCGAATCCCTTGACTTCCAGCAACTCCTCCTTCAGTGCTTTAAGCTCGGGGAGACAATCAAATGCAGGTTGTTCCAAATCATTGATGTAATATTTATCATCTGTATTCACCACTCCCTCCTTTAAGAAAGTATTCAGTAGCATTTCAGGATCCTCCTTACTCAATTGATCGTAATCTAGAGCACTAAACACTTTGGGAGTAGATAGGCCCAGATCTGGCTTCACAATAGATAGTTTGGATCCCGCCGGTAGGGGAGGGTCTATCGGAGTCATGATTTCTCCACGACCAGTGCAGTAGGCAGTACCACGGGAGAGGAAGAAGGTGATGTCCGAGCCTAGTTCGGCCGACCACTCAATTAGCTGAAGTGAAGAATGAGACGAAGTATTTGTTGTAGTGAGATGGATAAGTTCCCGAATTATGTTCTTTACCGTAAAAACAAGCACTCAAACGCAGGTTTTCAAGAGATGAAGAGTTCGCACAGTTTTCAAGCCAAGTGTTAGCTTCCATATGAACCCGTTCAATCTAAGGCGCATCCAGCAAATAATCGCAGCATAAAGCATGAAGGTATCGATCTACCAAAATACATGCACATGGACGCAAGGGAGACGCTATGAGGTCATGCCAGATTGATCATTCTGCTTTTGGAAACAAGATGTCTCTCGATAAAGACCAGTTTCCTCCTGTTTGTTCAGTCCCAAACACTAACTAACAAAAAGCACAACATCTCACAGGGTCAGCATAAAAATCAGCTACTCACCTCCTCCAACCCAGCCGGCCTACCCATCAACTCATTCGCCCCCCACATCGCCGTAGCCGCATTCGCACTCCCCCCACCCAACCCCGCCTGCGCGGGAACCCTCTTCACCAAATCCGCTTGAAAGTACACTTCCTTCCCCGTTCTTTGTCGCATCAGTTCCAAGGCACGCAAGACAAGATTTGTGGAATCCACTGGCACTCCTTCCATATTGCAGGTGAATTCATCTGCGTCAGCGTCCGAGGGAGCGAGGGATAGGTGCAACGTGTCGCCGAATCCGACAGCTTGGAAGAGGGAGGCGAGATCGTGGAAGTTGTCGGGTCGTTTGCGGAGGATTCGCAGGAAGAGGTTGATTTTGCAGGGGCTGAAGAGGTTGAGTTCGGTGGGGATTGCTTCGGTGTTTGATTCTGCGGAGAGAGAGTGGGTTCGAGTTGGGTGTTGATGTGATGGGGCGAAACCGTGGACGGGGAGAGAGTGTTGGAAGGCGACGAGTACGATTAGCGCTATTTGGAGGAGACGTAGTCTTGATGGAAGCATTATTCTAGACTTTGTTTTGAGGTGCAGCAGAGGGTGAGTGACGGGCAGATTGTTGTGAATCTGTTGTGAATGGTCCTATCGGTCTAGTTTGATTTGGAGTATTGTGTGGATTTTTGAGGAAAAGCTTTCTCTGCTGAAAAGGTGTTGCCGAAAATGCTCATGTGGTAGATATAATATTATCTTGAATTTGAATGTGAGATGTGCAGGTTTTTGTGCTGCTGGATGATTTTGGTGTCAAATTTGATGCCTACAACACGTACGCGCGGACAGAGGACAGACAGGAGGA
>JABMIG010000203.1:99596-102096 GCA_013187285.1 Cyclotella cryptica | reverse complement strand
AATTATATCTTATTTCAAAATGGGCAAAAACTGCATGGGTATCGCACCCATTTACAGCTAAAGAAAGTACAAGCCACTTTATTTTTAAATCTATGACTTCCTCTGTTTCTACGGATTGTATTCTGTCTAGGTTGCTACAAAAAATCTTGCATTGGCTACTATCGTAATTACTGGATTATAAGAACCACCAACTGTACATTCATTTTCAAAAGATACATTACGTGGTTCTTATAATACGAACCAAGTGAGTCTCCCTCCTGCGATGAAAAATAAATGTATCATGGCTTTTACCCCTGTTTACATCTTAGTACGGTATGATACTCACTCCCACCAAATCTCTCACCCATCACCGTCCCATCTCCCTGCCATCACCCTCCTATAACCACCTACCTCTACCGTCATCCACTGCTGTCAACTTTGCCCCAGCCAGCATCCCTCTTTCTTCATCCCTTCTCCTTTATTGTTGTTCCTCCTCTCAAATTGCAGCAATAAGAAGGAGGAAGTCATCAATCAAAGATAATCTGGCATCATTTTGTACGGCAGCAAAGGAGGAAAAGCCAAATTCTAATACCTTGTCAAACACATTAATGAATGAAGTTCACTTAAACAATTCTACACGTGATGACACTTTTTATTATGCAATGCAATTAATCTAAGCATTAATTTAATTATATTCATTCCACGTTAATTTAAATATATTCATACCAATCATAATGTGTAGAATGGTCTCCTCTGTTATTCTTCCTGTTCAAAAGCAACTGCAGGTCAGGAAGTCTTTTTCAGTCAAGTACAAGAGGCAAGCCATCAATGCCATCAATGACCTCGCACTGCCTCCAAGGAATTGAACATTCCTCAATAGTATTACAAGAGGTGGAGGAAGGCTGTCATAGAGGTTGACCACTTGCATCCATTAATGCTGTTGTTCCCTTCAACATTACTGGCAACAGTTGCAATGTTCACCCTGGCCATTACAGTCAACTTGAGCCGTTTTAGGTTGAGTTGTTGAAGTCTGATTTTGAAATGAGGGAGCAGGATCTCCCGCCAACATGGGCACCCTGAAGAAAGAAGCCACATGAGTGTCAGATGACTTCAAGAACAAGAATACCCAAGCAAAAGAAGTTGGCCTCTCTTGCAGAAGGATCACAGGGAAAGAGACAAAGAGTGATCTCATTTCATGATATTGATGAGATAGAAGGTTTTGGGGATGGATCCTGATGATGTCATCAACATGGACCAGATCCCAATACCCTATACCTTTCCCTCTAATCAAACTCTTGAGAAGAAGGGAGCGAAGACAATCCATGTGCAAACATCAACAACTGATACAAAGCATCCGATGCTTGCAGCGACTGTAACAGCAAGTGGTAAGTTGTTGACACCATTTCTAATTTTTAAAGGAAGGATGAATGGACAAATAGTGACAAGAGAGCTCCAAACTTACCCTGATGAGTGCATCTACACATGCTAAGAGAAAGCGTGGATGGACAAATCCATGATGCACAAATGGATTGACTTGGTGATGATCCCTTGGAGGAATTTGATGGATCTGGCAGTAGTGCCGCTGCTTATTCTTGACCACTACTGCGTCCACATGATGGGTTCTATTGTGAACCGCGTACAAGCTCTAGGGATTGAACACCCCGGTGGGCTGCACATATTTATGTCAGTCTGTGGATGTTGGAATTAATAGTTCAATCAAAAATAAAAGATGACTGACCAATGGGAGGAGTGGATGACAAATGGAGGTGGGGTAGAGGGTGGGGTTGCTAAAACTCCATCAAGAAGGCAGGTGGCAGAATGGATTGTTGGGACATAAAATGGTATCACTGAGCAGACAGCCAGAAATGCATCGAAAAAGAGGGGATACTTATGGGTTTTAGGCCAGGATTAATTATAAGAATGTTTACATTTGTAATATTTGTTTCTTATTGCAATGATTATTACAGATTATTATATATTGGCTTTCATTTTTCACATAAGGATAGGAGACAATTTTGCCCACAGAATAGCTGTGATTGTTATGGTAGAGTCGTATTGCCGTCTGGTTAGGATAATCAGGTGGAAAAACATCAACAAACTGAGTGATTAACCCAAATAATTATGCAATTTCCCCCCTGCCACTTACTCCTTTGTCACAAATGAAACATGGGATCCATCAGTGCCATCCGTCCTGACGGTGTAATGTGCCAACTCATTGAGGACCTTTATTGTCAACCTTCATTCCATTCCAACTCCGCGGTCCGCTCTCTCCAGCACCAAAGAATTTCTGCATTCATCTGGATGCAAAATGCATTGGCATCCATTGCTGGACTCAATCAGACCCACAATATTGACGCAAAGCGGTTGGGGTGGGAAGGTGATGGAAATCATTGTGATGGTGCAGAAAATAATGAGGTTGCTAAACTATTAAGTTCTTGTAATTCTGGTTGCGTTCTTGTAATTCTGGTCATTGACCAGAATTGCCAGATCTACACATATATTTCACGCAACTATAGCTTTT
>JABMIG010000203.1:34748-99586 GCA_013187285.1 Cyclotella cryptica | reverse complement strand
ACTTTTTCACTTTTTACCATAATTGGTACTTCCACTGTAAGCTAAAACGAAATTACATGTAAATAATTAATTTTTCTGGTTGACGTAGATGGGTAGTCATGATATTTTGATGTTGTTTACCTTTAAAATTGTATCTTATTTCTATAATGGGTGCGTTCACGTTTGATGCGCGAAGCACTGCACCCACCAACAACGACCATATAAGCCGGATTCTAAGCAATGCAAATGTCAAAAGATATGTTTAAAAATTACTTTTAATCCGTCCAAAGCCAGTGATTTCAACATGTTGAAAAATTATTGGTATCTAAGAAACTTACTTACATCGAGGTAGGCATATTGTACATCTCCGGCCCTTTTGCCTGCCTTGCTTGTCCATGCTGTCTACCCCTCCATTATGTGCGCGAGTCGTGTGGTGACTTCCAACAGCATCGGAAGTTTCTCGGCAGCAATCCGGAGCCGCGGAGAGCAATACCTATGGGTGTATTGCTTTAGTTCTAGTTGAGAGGATTAAATACCAGAAACACACAAATGTCAGTGAGACTTGCCCGGAGTCACTTATACACCGGTGTTACCTATTTTGGCTTATATGGTAAGCTGGTGGTAAGCTAAGACAAACCTAACCAACTACTTCCTCTGTTTCTACGAATTGCATTCCGTCTAGCTTGCTTCAAAAATCTTGCAATGGCTTCAAGCTGATGCAAGCTGCTGAAAGTAATATCTGAAATTTGACAATATCCCGGTTCCTTCCGGGATTTGGCCACACAATCAAGATTTTTTCTTGAAAAATCTTAGTTTATCATTAATTGAGAATTTTTCTTCTCCTTCTCCATATGAGACACTTTTTTAATTTTGGCCGTTATTGGTAAATTCGAATTGTTTCCATGGGCATTACCTGTAAATATTGTGTTTTCATATTTGACATGCATGGGTAGTCACTGTCTTCAAGTCTGAGGTTACCTTTAAAAAAATATCTAAACATTCCGTGATGAGACACTTTTTCACTTTTAGCCATTATTGGTAACATGTTGTTTTTTATTTATTATTACCTGTAAAAAATGCTGTTTTCGCGTTCTACATGCATGGGTAGTCACGATCTTTTAGTCTTAGTTTACCTTTATAAAGTACCTAAACTTACATAGCATGGCCAAAAATTGAAGGGCTTGATTGCGATTGACTACCATAGGCTTTTCTCAATAACAATTGCTTAACTAAAACAAGCCGTCATGAGAATAATCCATGACCATATTAGTCAAAAGGGCTGTTCAGCGATTCCCATGTTTTTTGGGCTGCGCCACGACCAGTGTTGTCAATTTATGCTAAACCCTCGCGCCCAGTCTTGTCAATTTATGCTAAGCAATTACCACCAATATTATCTGGGCTATCCTAATTCAAAACAGATTGCTAGCGGCGACTCCTCTTCACCCTTTGAACCACACTCACTAGGGCAATATTCCCTCATATTGGGTGCACGCGACTCCTGCTATTCCTCTGAATCAGCCTTCGGCAATATGTCTCTATCTTGCAAAACTGTTGGGATACTCATTTTATATGGGCTGTTGCGAATTCAAAAAAGACTGCTACCGCGCGACTCCTCCTCACCCTTTGAATCACACTTGGGCAATATTCCCTAAGATTAGGGCACTCTACTCCTCCTCTTCCTATGAATCAACCTTCGGCAATATTTCTCAATCTTGCAAAACTGTTGGGATAGGTACTCAACCTCATCCTTCAACTATTCATTCCACATAAAAACCTATGCCCATCTTGGAACCTGGCTCAACTCGAGCTGCCACCTTGCAGAAATCGTCCAGAATGACTTAAAAACTTGAGTTATCTCAAGGGACGAGAACTTCAAGGGTATCGAACGGTCATTTTAATATGAAGCTTCTCTTGATGGGGTCACGAGTACTGGTTTTAGGCCTAAGTAGGCTTAGAATTATCTACCTAGGGAGTATTGTAGTCTGAACCCTAGTATGTTAAATATCTCTAATCCTCATTATGGTACAGCGCGACATTATCATACATACAAATATGTACCCATGTATGTGCACGTAACAACGTATTATATCCTAAAGCGATTTTAGGACAAGAAAGGTCTAGCTTTAATCATAGTGAAAAGGTATAACAGGACGTAATTATTATGTCTATTGCAACTAGAAAAACTCAACAAACTCTATTACCTGTGATTGCAACTTGTTTATTATACTAACTACTTATAATAGTACTGCAGGAGTAAAAAAGGTCTAATCATCATCTAGTATACTTTATGAACACAAAATTCCACCAAGACTAAAAATCCACACAACAAACACACAGAACACTGAGTTACAGTCCCTTAGACCATGATGGAAAAAGTCACCTAGACATAAAAAACCACCAGGACTGTACCCCTGCCCCATCAGCCATCTCAAAGGCCATCTGATGTACCTCCTGACTCAGAGACTTCAACATAACAAAAGCCCTCTCCAAACCATCCACTACCTTCTGTGCTACTTCCTGACTGTTTACTCTTGCCCTTCTTGCCACCTATCTAATTCCGTTTCTTTGAACACTCCACCCACCATGATTCCTGCCATCCACCTTGTTATGAGCTGGACTTGGAGGAAGCCTTGATTTATCTTATGCTGTACCATTCTTGATAATTTCACTACGAGCAACCTTTCTTGACCATGTCCCAATTGTATACTTACTGAGCTGCCCTTCATCTTTTGCACACCCAAATATAGCTCACAGTCTGCTTGAGACGACTGGGAGACATCCCACACAAAATTAATGGTTGTGAGCTCACAAATATTTGTGTCAATCGGCCCCATCACACAACTTTTTTGCAACTCTTTTGCACACATACTGGCGCTCACAATTTAAATACATATTCGGTTCCCACTTAGGTCTGGTCAAAATGAGATAAAATTAGGTTCGAATATTGTTTTGCGAAAATTCTCAAACCAATATTTAAGTGAGTTTGAGTGCTAAGCAGCACTTAATCACGTGCTGTGAGTGTATAACTGGTTCTCTAGCCTCAAGGGTTTATCTATGTTTTATATGATCTTTTAAAAAAGGCCATACATCCTTTAAAAATATATCAAATTTTGTGCTCGTGCGCGCCATCCAAGCGAAGCTAGCATGGAGTGAGTGCTAACTTATCTAGAGAAACAAGACTTCTTCAAGTTTGCAGGCTCCAATTGCTACTAAAAAATCTTGCAGCGGCTGCTTGTAATATACCATACAATATATGTGTATGCTACTTAATGGATATGCTAATGATGTCACTCCCTAATTGGCGACATTTTAAAACTACGACTACAGTCATAGTCTTGCATGTCTTCCACTTTCATGAGAAAGTCCCTGTCAAAAATCCGAACTAAGTTTGTCTAAGGTAGATAAACTCTTAAGTTATCAACGGCATCTTAGAGCACAAGAGGGAATGCCTCTCAATGAACTGAAATGTCGCAGTCCGAATGAATTCCTGCTTCCACTGTGTACCGTATTGTACCATACTTCATTGCCGCCACCTATCAATAATTCATGATGAGACGGCGTCCCACAAAATGAATCCACATGCCACCACCGAAACCCGAGCCAATCATCAATCCCACAACTAATTAAATCTTCAAAAACAATGGAAGACTCTCCCACCAAAAGACGACGCACCCCAAACTCGCCGTACGCACCACCATCCCCCCTTGAATCCACCCTCCTCCACCGCGCTCTGGTCAATAGTCTCAAAGACACCCATCGCGATGCGAACGCCTTAGATCGTATTCCATTCGGTCCTACGTTTTATCCTTCGAAAGAAGAGATGGAAGGGGACCCTTTAATTTTTTTGGAGAAGGTTCGAGACAAGGCGGAGATGTACGGGATTTGTAAGATTGTGCCGCCGGAGGGTGAGTCCTAGTTTGTTTTCGAAATTATGTATTATGTGCGACGTGGAGATACCCAGTGACACCCTTGGCATTGCCTGTCATTACGATTGACCTTTGTACCGATGGGATGTCCAAAAAATTACAGACCTTATACAATATTTTTCAATGATTTTTGTTTCTCATCATTGGCTCATCCTTTTCATCATGTTGCATATGTTTCTGAAATCGCCAGGATGGAACCCTCCATTTGCGCTGAACATTAACTGCCCCAAAAGATTCCAAACCAAAGATCAATCCATCCACCGGCTGCAAGAGGGAATTTCATTCGGCGACGGGAAAGCGTAGTGAGCCTGACTTTACATATATGTTCACGTTACTGACTTGTTGCGCATGTCGTTGACGCGTTACTGTTCTCGTTATTATGTGTCTCACAGCACCGTGAAGGAATATCAGGAAATGGCCACGGAGTGGTCCAAAGATTGGCGTAGGCGTCGCTATGATGCTGCCAAGCCTGATTCGCAGTCATCCCCTGCAACTACGACGACATCAAACCCAAGCCATGATAGTTCTGCCAGTACCCGAACCTCATCAGATGTTAGCAATGACACCCTTCAATCACCCCCCACAAGGACCATGACCCCCTCGGCACTCGAACGAGATTACTGGGAAATCGTCGAAGGCCAATCGCAAGAAATTGACGTCGACTACGGTAACGACGTTGACACCACTGAACTAGGATCGGGCTTTCCCATTTCAGATTGGGGACGTTGTGTCAATTCTCCAAACTTTTTGAGTACTCCCAATACCGCCACCAACGGCGAGGGGGGTGAAGAACCCGAGCCAAAATTTGGAACCGAGCAATACTACAAGGAAACCTATTGGAACTTAAACAACATTCCAAACTCCAAGAATAGTGTTTTGAGGCATGTCAAGGTCGGGATTAACGGTATTAATGTCCCGTGGTTGTACTTTGGTTGCTTATTCTCGACGTTTTGCTGGCACAACGAGGATAATTATATGTATAGTATTAATTATCATCATCGGGGGGCGCCCAAGCAGTGAGTATTCGATATGTTGAGAACCTTCAGTATTCGCCATATTGGAGTTCGATAACTTGCTCATGGCGCAAAATTCGTAACAATACCTGTCAATCATTTCCAGATGGTACGGTGTACCAGGAACTAAATCCGATGCCGATGGCGTTGAGCGAGTGTTCAAGAACTATCTCTCTGTGAAACTACGTGACGTCCCCGACCTTATGCATCACATTACTACCTTCTTCAGTCCGCGCATACTTTACCAGGAGGGTGTTAAAGTTTGCAAGCTTCTTCAGAATGAAGGAGAGTTTATTGTTACTTTTCCAAGGTCATTTCATGGAGGGTATAGCTTGGGGCCGAACTGTGGGGAGGCTGTAAATTTTGGTACGCTGCGTCCGTTACTTTCCTTGACTCCGGGGCCCATGTCGCTCGAGTTCTCTCAGGACAAACTCGTTTGCTCATCATTCTTATGCATTTCATTTCTACGCAGCATTGCACGATTGGATACCCCACGCCGTCGACGCCAACGAACGCTATCGAACTTTTGCCCGTCCATCAGTCTTCTCTCACGATCGTTTAATCTACACTATTGCTCACCACACAAATGAGCTACGCACCAAGGAGATCTGTGACGCTGTTTCCATGGAATTGCGTCGCTTGATGGGTGAGGAGCTATTACTCAGGACTAAGCTCATTCGATCGGGTGTACGAGATGTGTCTCAGGATGTGGACCTCCCTCCCAATCGTTTAGATCAGCTTGACGAAGAATCTGCTGATTACGACGACAAGCGACTGTGCCATTCGTGTAAACACATTTGCTTCTTTTCTGCCGTGGCATGTGAATGCAGCGAGTCCAAAGTAAGCTGCTTGCGTCATAGTCATTACATGTGTCGATGTGTCGTGAAACGCAGGTATCTCCTGATTTGGACGACAGAGCAAGAAATGAAAGATACCATCTCTAGGGTTGAAAAGCGAGCCGAAGAAGTTGGATATGCCAACTCCGCCGTATCAGCTGGCAGTTCACAAGTGCCCAAGGCTCCATTGGAAGATGCCCCCGGAACTGAGAAGGATAGAGCTCATCATTGCACTTATGAAGTTCCCGTTGATCCGATTTGTTCTCTCGAACCCGAGGTGCCAACGTTGATCTCTTCTGATGTCAGTTGCAGCTCATCTGGGTCCAAAGATGTGCCATCGCTAAAGGATGAGTCGGCACAGCCTCAACAAGATCTTGGCAAGACTTCTGGAACATACCCTTCGACTTTATCTACTAAGCAAGATACAACTGATGTCTCAGGTTCTAATAAATCTGCGAATGTCAACAACAGTTGCGATTCGGAAGGTGTGGAGCCTCTTGAAGGCTATCCGTCTACCTCAGATGATGGCGAGCTAACGAAAGATGCAAACCGAGAAATGCAAAAAGCACAAATCGATGTCATTTTCAAGCCCTCTGACATGACTTCTACTGGTGTAAAGCAAGAAGATGGCAATGACAGCCTAGATGCATCGTCGGATGATTTTAGCGCTTAGTGACACGAATTTATCCTGCATTCTTTTTTATAATTGAAATTTGCTTGAGTATTGTATTGTTTGCCTTTGATTCTACCTACGTCGTTTATGAAACTTGTCACAGCTAACGACTAGTGATGCTTCATCTATCGCGATGAAAACCATCCATAGAACTTTTCCTTTATTGTACTATTTAATTTTGGACCAACTTTTTTCAAATGAAGAAATACGAAAGCTACAACGGAGCCTGACTGCCTACACTTAAAAAAACACACACATATGTACATCGACGACACTCAACATGAATGATTGGAATGGAATGATCTGGAAACTGTGACTCGAATCGAAGTATGACCATGCTTGTTGTGGATTTTGCAGTAATAAAAAGTCCGAAAAAGGCTTTCCTTCTCATGGTGCCACACTCATATATATGTACATCCGTGGTCCTTGACAGTGAAGTTGTTTATGAACTTTCCTAATCTCTTAGTGACAAACGAAGGCGTTGTGCTCAGACCAAATTCTGCCGCGTTGACTTTCTGCATAAGGAATTATCTGACCCAAAAAGCAATGTCTGACTTGTTGCGTAGGATATTCGGGTCATTGATACAACACTTGTGATTGACGTTGTTCCCTCTATATAGAGATAGTTGTCATCCAAACCAGCGCCAAATACAACCCCAACGCTAAAAACCCCAACGCCATCACCACAAACTGCAACCCAATAAACCTCGGCAAACAACACGGCACCAACTCCCTACTACAAGCGTAGGCATCACTCCCCTCCGAACTCCTGGTGACCAAATCATCATATATATCATAAATCGAGAACGACCCAATAAACACTCCGTAATACAACGTCAAATACTGCAACAACGGATGAAACACGAACCGATCCAAAAAAATAAATCCGGTAGTTAACACGATAAATCCCACAGATACCCACACCACGATGCGACTGGGAGCACACATCACCGAAACAATCAAGGCCATCAAAAACCCCACCGCGATAATTAAAGACGCCAATCGATCTCCGGACAGTACCACAAATACCATCCCCCAGAAGGAACATCCGACGTATCCCGCGGGGATGATGAACCACCGTCGTCCTCCGATGTATTTACTCACTCCGCCCCCCCCTCCGGTATAATTCTGATCTTCTTCCTCAAGGTTGTTGTTGTCGGTACGAGTGCGAGTGCCGCCATCAATAATGGTCCATATGCTCGCGGCACTCCCACCGGTCCAATGACACGCCATGGCATGATGCAATTCATGGACAAAGACGGCAATGAGTTTCATGGGCCGGAGGAGTGCGGTGTTCCATAGAAAGAAGTTGGCGAGGAGGTATCCTAGGGTGAGGGAGAGGAAGATGAGGGCTTCGTCGTTGCAGCAGTGGGTTAGGTTCCAGTCTATGGGGGTGGATTCTTCTTCTTGGAGTGCCATGGTGTGTGTGTGGGGGGGGAGGATGGATGGATGGACGATTGGGAGGTGTGTATTCGTTGGTGTTGGATTGATGAATGATATTCTTTGGTGCGCCAATATGCTTATTATTTTCCAATGCCCAATCTATTATTTTCATGTAAGAAAGAACAATGTCGACGAGTAGTATCTCGATGCGAAAAACAGCAGTTTACAGCCCGTTTGGTTTCTTGGATAGGTCATGTCATCAGATAGATACAAATAATGGAGGTCTTAAGAATCCATGGCGCTCATGATGGTGAATGTGTGTGAGGAAGGTTGCGGGGATCGGCGGAGGGAACGGGCGATCGACGTTTTATGATGTTGGGGTTGTTTCACTATTATATATGTTCCTTAGGTTCCGGCTATGGTTTGTATTGTATTGTATTGTAGAGGCCTAGGAAGTGACACGCCCCATTTTTCAACGTACGCTCCAAAAAAAAAAAAAATTCGTCCGCCAGAAGATTCCATTTTCTCCAAAACCCCTCGACCATGGCCGCCGAATCCGTTTTTCGTCCGTAACTCAACAACCAACCGGAGTTTTGACGATCGGATTTTTTTGTTAGATAGCGCCTGACTCACCGGACAAAACGATACCCTAGTCGGTTTCATCACACCACGTGCGGCTCCACGAAAATTCATAGACCAAGTCGGCGATTTTGATCTCAAACAACTCACCGCACTTCTCATCACGTCTTTGTCTACAAGACTCCCCTAAAATCTTCCGCGCCACCACATTATCCTGTCCTACAACTGCGCGATGGATTTCTATGATAGCGCAGCAAGAGATCACAATGTCCAGGTAAATGGACACGGTGGCGTCTTCATCAGAGGTCAGGCATATGACTACACCAAAAAAGTTGAGGTGGCAATTTCTTACACCACCATGAAAGAGAACAACAATGGAGAAGAGCCTCTTTTGTCGTCCATCCAAAAAAAGTGCAAAGTGAGTAATAGCTTTGTCAATAAAGTTATCTTCACAATACAACGACACGTATGGATCATACAAATCAGCCCTCTCTTCCCATGCATGACCGTAACAATCCAACTCAGGGATTTCTATTTGGGAATAATCACGGTGAAAATACTGATTACCAATTTGCAGCCAAGTCCGGGAGACATTCGGTTGGAGACTTTCAGGTGACTGCCACAAGGCCGCCAAAGAAAAGATGGAGTTGATACTTGGGTCACGTTGCGTCATAATCTCTGAATCGAAATTATTTACTTATCTATGTTGCTATGAACTCACATTCTATGATAGCGTAAATTTATTCAACGTATGATTATCTTTTGAACCAAAACTCAATGTATATAAAATTGGATTTTACTTACATATGAACTAAACCACTATGCACATAAAATTGGAATACTTCATCATGTGTGATTGTAGATAAAATTTGATTTGCTGCATACGCAGTTGCGTGCTCTCCTATATCTCTGCATAATTGTAAAGGATAAGCTTTCAGTCTTCTAACGAGACAACTCCATACTTGCTCCATAGGATTCCACTCTGGTGTTCTTGCCGGTAAGAATAGAAGGAATATACCGTAATCCTCCCACAAATAGTCCTGTAATACAATGTTGTCTCTCCCAGTATGTACAGCTGCATTGTCCAACACCAATACATCTCCTCCCCGGAAGAACCCATGTTGTATGGCGTACTCCAATTCCATCGCAAAATTGTCGGCATCATTCATAGAATCATGAATGCTGCACCACACAGCTGAATCAGTAGAAAATGAGTTGATAGAACAAAACCCCGTCAAGTTATACCGATTTTTGAAGTCTGGTGACACAACCATTTCAGGTACAAGGCCTGTGAAGGGGTCTCTTCGTACCTTACGGTTAAAAATCTCACTGCCCCTGAGATGCTTCTCGTCTCCAAATTTGATTCGATGTGGGTCAATCTGTGAAATGACATGAATGTAATCGATAGCTCTCTCGATATTGTGAGGTCGAAATTTGTCAAAAGGCACATGGTTTGGTCTGCAGAATCCTCCCCTAACAGGAAAGGTCTGAAGAAAGAATCTGGAAATTGTTGATTTGCTGACTGTAGTTCCAGTAAGCATTTCCAGCCACATAATGTAGCTATCTCTGCTGCGACTAGGCTCGTCCAAATACAGAAACAACAAAACAGCAGAATCAATTTCGTCAAGGCATAGACATCCTGGTCCAGTAGGATTGTCTCTATTCTTTCGGATCTCAGATGATGTGAGTACCCGACCATGGAGACGAAGTTCAGTAATAACTTTATTGACAAAGCTATTACTCACTTTGCACTTTTTTTGGATGGACGACAAAAGAGGCTCTTCTCCATTGTTGTTCTCTTTCATGGTGGTGTAAGAAATTGCCACCTCAACTTTTTTGGTGTAGTCATATGCCTGACCTCTGATGAAGACGCCACCGTGTCCATTTACCTGGACATTGTGATCTCTTGCTGCGCTATCATAGAAATCCATCGCGCAGTTGTAGGACAGGATAATGTGGTGGCGCGGAAGATTTTAGGGGAGTCTTGTAGACAAAGACGTGATGAGAAGTGCGGTGAGTTGTTTGAGATCAAAATCGCCGACTTGGTCTATGAATTTTCGTGGAGCCGCACGTGGTGTGATGAAACCGACTAGGGTATCGTTTTGTCCGGTGAGTCAGGCGCTATCTAACAAAAAAATCCGATCGTCAAAACTCCGGTTGGTTGTTGAGTTACGGACGAAAAACGGATTCGGCGGCCATGGTCGAGGGGTTTTGGAGAAAATGGAATCTTCTGGCGGACGAAATTTTTTTTTTGGGGGCGTACGTTGAAAAATGGGGCGTGTCACTTCCTAGGCCTCTACAATACCGTGAGGTCATTTTCTTCTTTTTTCGAGACATAAAGAGAATTTCACTTTCGCATGTCCGAGGTACGGGCAGGTACGATATATGGTAGTATATGGTACGATATCATCGCCGAAGCCCCGAGAAACCCCATGCCCCGTAAAGGATCAGTGAAGGATCTCTTCCGGGGTCAAACACGGTAATTAGAAGGAAGTATAAAATTGCGGGAACTTTGTTTTTATTCAGGATCGCCTTCGATCCCATTCGATTGAATGAAGGCGGCGACATGAAGGGGGGCATTTTTTGCTCATGCTGCGTTAGAATCCGCGACGACTGTTTTCATCAAACGGAACGACACAAGGCATCTACCATCACCATCACTCTCTCTGGACAAGCAACAAACAACCGTACATTCCTTCAGCCCTGTGATTGTAAATCTAGATCGTTTCTCTCCCAAAGCGGCCATCCATCGTCCCCCTTGTCCATCCAGCAACCATGGACGCCTACTACACGACCCGCATCCTATCCCTAACGTCGTCCATCCACACCCGCACGGCCGACCTGCAGCGCCTCAAAGCCCGCCGCAACGAACTCAACGCCGCCGTGCGCATGCTCCGCGAGGAACTGCACCACCTGCAAGAGCCGGGCTCGTACGTGGGCGAAGTCATCAAGCCCATGGGGCAAAAGAAGGTGCTCGTCAAAATCAACCCCGAGGGAAAGTACGTCGTGGACATCGAGAAGGACATCGACATCAAAGACCTCAAGCCCAACACCCGCGTGGCTCTGCGGAACGACTCCTACTCGCTGCACAAAATCCTGCCCACCAAAGTCGACCCGCTCGTCTCCCTCATGAAAGTCGAGGCCGTACCCGATTCCACCTACGACATGATCGGCGGACTCGAGAAGCAAGTCATGGAAATTAAGGAAGTCATCGAACTCCCCATCAAACACCCCGAACTATTCGAATCGCTCGGCGTCGCCCAACCCAAGGGAGTGCTCCTCTACGGACCGCCCGGGACCGGAAAGACACTCCTCGCACGCGCCGTGGCCCATCATACCGACTGTACCTTCATTCGCGTCAGCGGTGCCGAACTCGTACAAAAATACATCGGGGAGGGATCGCGTATGGTCCGTGAACTGTTCGTCATGGCGCGCGAGGCGGCACCCTCCATCATATTCATGGATGAGATCGATTCCATCGGGCAATCCCGCGGGGGTGGGGGAGGCGGCGGAGGTGATTCGGAAGTACAACGGACCATGTTGGAATTGCTCAATCAACTCGATGGGTTTGAACCGGCGCAGAATATTAAAGTCATTATGGCGACGAATCGAATTGATATTTTGGATCCGGCGTTGTTGCGACCGGGGAGGATTGATCGGAAGATTGAATTTCCGAATCCGAATGCCGAGAATCGGTTGGCGATTATGAAGATTCATTCGTCTAGGATGAATTTGTTGAGGGATATTGATTTGAGTGTGATTGCGGAGAAGATGATTAATGCGAGTGGTGCGGAGTGTAAGGCCGTTTGTACGGAGGCGGGGATGTTTGCGTTGCGGGAGAGGAGGGTGCATGTGACGCAGGAGGATTTTGAGATGGCGGTGAGTAAGGTGATGAAGAAGGAGGGAGAGGAGAATGTCAGTTTGGCTAGATTGTGGAAGTAGGTGGAGGCGGTTTGTGCGGACCGAGTGAAGAGCGAATCTTGCTGGAATCCGCCTCGGGCAAATAATAATATTTTGAATAAAAAGAATTTTAGAAAATTGTTCATGATTTGGGTCTGATAAAAAGTATGTCAATCTGGCATTGATGGACATGGTTACTGTGCTCCATAAAATATATCTGTTCCAGGAAACACTCATAGTGCAGATTAGATGAATCTTGGAAGAAACCACGGGGTAGCAATTCAAAGTGATATCTTGACGTCATGCGCCAATCAAAATGAGCACCCTGTATTACTCGCATGACGGCACAAGTCTTGAGCAGAACATAAATCAAAAGCAGTATTTGTATTCAATGTTTATCAATGTAAACTGATGCATTAACAAGACAAAGAACGTACATGTCCAAAATGTTCTTGGACAAGGCATGTGCTCGTAGAATCTTTTCAATTGTTGAACACCATGGCATGATAACAATTCGTTGCACTCTCTATGGGATCTTGACATGCTCTCTACAAGAATTGTTATCTCTAAGATAATGAAGTCTTACAGGAAAAAGATATTTTGTAAACATGAATAACAATAGAATTGCACCTGTCCTAGTCATTACTTTCGCTCTTCTGATCCATCCTTATCGTCCCCGTCATCTTCCTGCTTTCGAACCTTTGGCCTCACCCTCCCCTCTCTCTGCCTCGCTGCACCCAAAATCTTTTTCATTTTATGATCATCTCGCCTCCGTCTCTTCAACTCTTTCTCAAAATCTGTAATAGCATCCATATTTTCCAATGTATCATCGTGACATTCATGAAATCTCTCCAAAGTTGCATCCGGACAAGTCCCCTCACTACGATCCCCCTTCAAATACGTGGAAGTATGCGGCATGGGTTCCATATTGAAAAAGTTACTCATCTCTGTGACAATTGTGTCAGTGTCTTCGTAATTGTAAAGGACTATATGATGTTCATTCTTCCTCCAAGGATTATTATCCTCACTCGATGTGTTGACATCCAATGACATGCCAATCAATCCGGATAATACTGACTTGGTATACAATTCCATATACAACTCTCTGTATCCCAAACACTGTTCCAACATTTCATTAATACGATCACATTTTTCATCCACAACATAAATTTGTTTCAAAGCCGAAGCAGCCCATTCATTAAAATTCCGAAATGGCACAAGATGGATAAAATGCACCGGATCCATATTCTGAGCTTCTTGCACTTCCAAACTCCTCTCTTTCTCAAACTCCTTCCTCTTTTCCTCGTCCTTCTGCTCGTGGACGACGACGTCGTCATCCTCCTCCAACTCCATACCACGATATCCAATCACATTCATCTCCAAATCTCCCCCCTGAACACAAAACTGATGAACTTCCGGACATTGCAGTACTGCACGATAAAATTCGGTAGGATCGCGATATCCATACGGATCATGACGTTGCGGTACCTCCGGACACTTTTTGGCAATGAGTCGTTTGCAGGCATCGCGGAGAGTGGTGGAGGCTGTTTTGGGGAGGCAGTGTAGGACTAGTTTTTTTGTGAGTGATGTGGAGGCGGAGGATGATGGGATGTCGTTGTTGTTGTTGGTGGTGGTGGGGGGTGGTTGTATTGCCGATCCGAAATAGATGAGGTCGTCAAAGGTCGTGGATGGATTCCAATTGTGTACGAGTTGTTTCCATGGCACTTCGTTCCATTCCAAGGAGGAGGATTCGTCCGAGGATGTAGATTGGACGATGTAGAGATAGAACGTGTTGGATGTGTCGAATGTTTTTAGGGAGCGGGTGAATGGGAATTCGTTGGACGCTGCGTGAATGTTGTAATATTGTTCTTCGGGAAGAAGTTGAGCTCGTGTCTTTGAAACTGATGATTTCGGCGACAACAAACCAAGCTTATGATCTTTTTTCTTATCCAATGTCCTCTGTTGCCTCGTCTTGTTCTTTGTCTTTGTCATGTGCTGCTGTTTGTGTGTTCGTTTCCCGTGACGAACGTTCCTCTCGCCCATGCCGTCTTGCGCAACCGAGCTCTGACGTTTCTTCACATTCTTTGGAGACATCATTGCGTCAGTATTCATTCTACCATCATGGCGATAATGCTGCATCACTAACAAGGAGGTGCTGACAATGCTCCAGAGGAGTATGAATCCGAAGAATACATCGATTTTTGCCATGGTTTGGTTGTCTTTTCTCATGATGGATTGGACGGCAGAGTGGTGAGGAATTCGTGTTGTTGCTTTTTTGTTACGTGCTGCTGATGCTGTATGCTGGTATGCTGGATGCGTTATTGTAATGCCCTCCTCATTGCGGAGAGTATTCACAATGTTCTGTACAATGGTGAACTCACAGGTGAACTCTCACATCTTGGTTTGAATGATCGTTTCGTTCTGCTGGGTTCCGCTGTTCAACGCTCAACGACTGAGCAAGGAAGACATGTGAAATCTAACACCAGAGAGCTCCCAAAGAGTATATACTCCACTAATGGGATTCTTCTTCAGACGATACAATCTTTAATATTGAAACACGTGAAGCATAAAACATTGGATTTAAAACTAGAAAATCATGCCGCACTTCCTGTTTTAAATTCAAACATCCATTTCAAACATGTCATTTACTAATTCCTACGGAGCGGCACAGATTCTATTAATGGATACCTTAAAAGATACCCACGTGTGCTTTTCACGTCGCTCGCTCGACGGCCAACGATCCCGGCATGATCACGCATGTCACGCCCAAGAATGGAAACTACAATGAAGAGGTATGGACAATATTATTATTATTCATGATTGTATTGAACTATCTCTACCTCTAGAGAGAGGAGTTAGTCGTCCGCCTCAAAGAGCGCCTCGGCGTCGAGAAGAATATTAATTATTGAATCAAAGCCTGCCTAGCGCCCGACAATTGGCCCGCCGTGCCGTCTCCCGAATTGGCACACGGCACTCTCACCATTGAAGACCGAAAAGTCAACCATCGACGGCAATCTACGCTGTTTCCTCCACTGCCCTCAACGGCAACGCCATCACCCCAACGGCCTCTCCAACACAATGGATCACACGTGGGAACACTCCAAAGAAAACGCCGCTCCCATCGCCACGGGCCGCTCCATCGCGTCCCTCTCACGCGCCGCACTCGCCGCGGCATCCAAGGGCGACGAAGACATGGAAAAGACGAAGAAGTACGAAAAGCTGGTACGACGGAGCGAGAAGGCGGCCGAATGGCTCCATGCCGAGGGAGAACGATGTAGAAAACAGACCACGTCGGACACTGCCTCGAAATCCCAACACGACGACAACGACAACGACAAAAATACCGAATTGACCCCCCAACAAATCGACACGCTTCGCCTCCGCCTCACCCAAGAATTGGGCTACAACGCCACCACCAACAACAACGGCGACGAAACCAACATTGACCACGATCCCC
The DNA here is from genome assembly GCA_013187285.1 of Cyclotella cryptica. Classification (NCBI taxonomy): domain Eukaryota; phylum Bacillariophyta; class Thalassiosirophyceae; order Thalassiosirales; family Thalassiosiraceae; genus Cyclotella; species Cyclotella cryptica. The sequence goes on along the minus strand of JABMIG010000203.1, from coordinate 83,840 downwards.
TCCGCTACTGGATCCTCTACATCAAACACATTCGCACAACCCACCCCTCCGACACACAACGTCAATTCCTCCTCATGGAACGATGCTGTCGTACCTTCCTCTCCACTCCCCTCCTCCATCCCGAATACACCAACGATCCCCGTCTCGTACGGACGTGCATCTTGTACGCCGATAAGACATCCACGCCCAGTGAGGTGTTTCGGCGTATGAATTCACTCAAGGTGGGGAATGGGGTGGCATTGTTTTGGGTGGCTTGGGCGTGGTTGGCGGAGAAGAGGGGGGAGTATTCGTTTTGTGAAAAGATTTTTCGAAAGGCGCAGAGGGTGGGGGCCGAACCGAAGAGGTTTTTGGTGGAGAGGGAGAAGCAGTTCTTGAGGAGGATGAGTCGGCATTGGTTGAATACTACCAAGAATGAGGACGAGTTGGATGATGTGGAGGAGGAGGAGGAGGAGGAGGGGAATGGAAGAAGGGGGGCGTTGAATGAGGTGGATTGGAGGAGAGGTGGACGAATGGGGGTGGAGAGGGATGAGAATGGTGGAAGGTCGATTGCCGCGGGTCGTCCCATGACATTGTCTGGAACGAGTGGTGGAAATAATACAAACCATGGAAACAATGGCATCGCCGTCAACAAGGCGGGATTCGATATTTTTCAAGACGATGACAACGGCCATGCCGAACGCGATGCATTTGACGACGACGATGACGACGATGAGAACCGCATCAACGGCTTCCGACTGACCAAGGAATGTGAGCGCACCAAGGAAAATAAAATGAGAGCCGAGCAATGGAACGAACGAGGGTATGGATTGATCAACCCGTCTGGTCCCACGGCTGTTGATTCTATTGTGAGCACGAGAGGGACGGGAAGCGCATCGTATTCTGTCGTGGCGCCTGCTCCGGCGTTTGATGTTTTTGTGGACGAGGAGTTTGAGAATGACGAGAATCAAAACTGTAAGAGCGGGAGGGAAAAGGTAGAAGATCGTTCTTTGCGGCAGAGGTTGGATGGTGGAACGGTGAGAATGATTTGGTGCTTTTTCCTTTACAGGAGTCTGTGAAATCTTACTCACATGTGGCCTCTTTTTACAGGCTGATCGTATTCGAAGAGATCCATTACGGTACATGAAAAATCCCAGTAAAATTGTATCAGACCAAGAAAAATATGATCCCGTATCGTGTAGTGATGCTCGTCCTGACAAAGTCACAGCCGAAGCGGTACATCACAAAAATGGCGCGGATTCAAAGAATGCAACGTCTTCTGCTTTGAACAAAGCCGAATCAAAACTCATCGATGCCACGACGTCAAACAAAGGCGAACCAAAACAAAACCGACCGAGTGGCGGATATGAAAAAGAACTCGTAAAGGAAGATGACTCCGGACACGAGTGCTGCTTCGAAGAACGAAGAGCCATATCCCGATATTACAAACTGACTTCCTCTACGTGTGACTTCAACTTACTGAAAAAGCAGGAAGATGCCGAAGACATGAATTCTTCACAGATGGATGTCGAAGAGTCAATGGAAGAAGTTGACACGGAGCATTTCCACACTGCCTGTGCACAAAAACTCAAGAGTTCATTGAAACCACCCCCGTCGAGCCTCCGAACGAAAGATAACGCCGATCTTAATGTTTCTGTGATTAATCCACGAAGGGTCCTCTTTGCGGCCAACACCGAGTTTCCTAGCAACAACGAATCCCTCAATACCTCTACGGCGAGTTCGCAGCTGAACGGAAGCTATGTGCGAGACAGAGAAGAGACGATCAACACCAAATTCGCAAACGCGGAGATCAGTATGATGTTTTGCAGTCCTAATAACAACGAGTCCACGTCCGAACATCACGGCAAGTCACTTTTGGCATCTTCGAGCCAGCTGCCATTATTCTCTACTAGCCGCAAGCAAGCCGTTGGTCCTACATCTGTGGTGGACGATGCGCCTGCTGCTGGAGCCTCTTTTGCCATCTTCCAGGATGGCGATGAAGAGGATGCGGATAACTCGATTTCCAATGTAAATTCAATGCAGCATGACAAGGCCTCAAAGAACAATCGATGTCCTCCTCGGCCGAATCCCATGGGTTCATTCGCCATATTCCAAGATGATACAGACGAGAATGTTGACAATTCTATAATTCACGCAAAGTCAAAAAACAGAACTGACACGAGAAGCAACGAAGAAGAAACCGTGACCATGTCTGCTCTGGATGAAGTTCTTGGTGGAGGTGGCATGAGTTTTGGGATTTATAATGATTCTCCACCAAAGCGGAACCGACCCATTGAAGGCAAGTCTACCATCAAATCCTCTTCCAGAAATAGCAATATCAGACCGATCAAGCCATTGCACCGTGACGCAATACACTCAGGGGATGATGCTACTGCGTCGTTATCTGATATTGGAGCCGTTTTGGGAGGTTTCCAAAGCTGTTCTATCGAGGGCGCAAGAACAGGGGCATTTACTATATTTACAGATGATGATACTGAACACAATACGTCTTCTAAAGGTGGTTTTACCATTCATGCTGATGTCAGTCAACATGATTCTACAGCAGAGAATGCGAATGGGTTAAAGTTTGAAATATTCACAGATGATAATACTTCATCTTCTCAGAAAAAGAGGAAGGTCGACGAACCATGCTTTGGCGATATCAGCATTATTGATAACGATGAAAAGACTTCAAATTTTCACATCCTCGACGAAAATGCTGATCCCACCCCAAGTCATCCTGCTGCAATCGATTACGTTACGAAACATAAAAGTGATATGGAATCGGCTATGCGACAGTGTATGAAAGAGGCATCTAAATCGAGCAGCGACTTGCAGATATTTGACTACAGGAAAAAACCACTTCCCAAAGAGTTGCTACGTAAATCTTTTGCGAGTGGCACCAAGATTGATCTCATTGGTGGCGGACACGCCACGATTGCTCATGAACTGGGCCGGGGAGTCCATGGAGTTGTTCTGCTTTGTAATGTTGCTTCTGATTCTTCCGAAGAATGCAATAACGATGCATTCAAGATTCAAGCACCAATTGGTAGCCTTGCGCACGAATATTCAACGCTACTGAAACTCGAAGAGAGAATTGACCTTGATGATTCTGGATTCTATCCATTCCCCCAGCCACAGGCTCTGTATGCCTTTTCAGAGGTAGGACTTTTTGTCATGACTGCTGGTTCGGATAGTGGTATGACACTGGTGGATGTTGTCAACACCTATAACAAGTCTATCGGCAATGTCCCAGAAATGGTGGCAATCTATTACACCTCTCGTATGCTGCGACATTTAGAATGTCTTCATCGCGATGGCAAAATTTTGGTGAGTCATTTCGGTGATATTTTTTTGCCGACACATTGAAAAGCTCAAACTCTTCCACTCAATCTTTTCAATATCGTTTCCCAGCATTGTGACGTAAAACCGGATAACTGGGTTTTGACATCTCCCCTCAAAGACGGAAATAATGCTGGGGTAGATGCAATTGGTGGTGCAGACCTAATGCTCGTTGATTTTGGTCGTGCTATTGATCTTCAGAAGGCCTCTAACAAGGGTTCAGACCCGCTCAAAACAGTATTCACAGGATCGGTTGCTGCAGAAGACATGGAGTCTAAGGCAATGCGTCAGGGGCTCCCTTGGGGAGTTGATCTTGACTTCTTCGGTCTCTGCGCATCCTCCTATATTTTACTTTTTGGATCACACATCGAAGTGGTTCAAGACAAGGCCACGGGAAGATTGCGCCTCAAAAAGTTGTTGCGAAGATACTGGCAACGAGATTTGTGGCAAAGATACTTCGAAACCCTCCTCAACTTTGATACTCAGTCTGATGAGTATTGTCTGCGTGATATTCGATTGGCTTTTGATGAATATATTGATGGCAAAGATCGGAAAAGGGAGATTGTTTCTCGCATTGGACAGTTGTTCAATCATCTCCCAAAAAAGAGATGATGATATTTTTCATCAAGTTGATGTTATATCAAAGATTGGTTTATATGTATCTGCTTGTCATCTCCTGATAGCTTATATCAGATATTGGTGTCTCTATTAATGATAAGAGAACACAATAACTCTTGCACAGAATGCATTTAGAGATCACTGTGTTGATATGATGAGGATATGATGGAGCGGACCAGAGGGTTTGTGTCTTCTTAGAATTATAGTGGCTTCTTCTGTCATGAATCAGGATCTTTGCACCACATCACAGAAATTTACCTTTTCAGGTTATTTTTATGTATTATTCCATCATGCTAATGTTGTGTTATTCTGTCATTAGATTTTTACTACTGTAGGTAACACTCCGCAAGTTACTGTTCCTAGTACCTCCTAGATGTTTCTTTCCATCTTGCGATAAACTAGGAACAGTTGCAAGTCATCTGTCAATACTCTGTCAATATACAATAGACCACATCCCTCTAGATGCAGCCCGAATGTTCCAGCGGTTACGGTTGATCTGTAGAGTTGATTATTGATTATTGTAGTCGTGACCGTCTTCATAATTTTTTCTCGTCCTTTCCCTATGCGATCACATGCAATACCACTTCATACTTGTTCTGGTCCTTGACACACTAGGTAACAGGAGATGACAAAGTAACGCTAGAGGGACCCATTGCTCTTCAACTTTGCGTTGAAGCTGATGGAACGCTGCTTAGAGGTGATGCCAGTTTATTATAGCCTTCTCCATTCACTCCGCGTATTTTTATTTCATTTGTGGTGCGGTTGTCTAATATTACTATTTCATGGCATTGAACATGAGAGGAGCAACCGAGAACGAAAGAACATTCGTTTTTCACTTCTCCGTAGTTACTCCGTGCCCTTGATTAATAATTCAGGTTGCATTGTGCTTCATCGTGATATTTCTTTCCTTGAACGAAACACATTTATCTTGCCATAACATTGAAAACAGCTACAGGTTGTCTATCTTATCAAACACGACAACAAAACAAGCTACACACATTATGAAATCTTCCATGACGAATTCCCAGCAGCCTATGACAAACCGCTCAAGCAGAATAGTCAGATTCTCGCCTACAAGCCTCATGATTGTGATTGCTTACCCTACTCTTGAAGAAAAGAAGGCAAGATGGTATTCCACTGAGGAGTTGAGCAATTTCAAGCATGTTCTTAGCCATGATGTTTCCAAGTGCTTTGGAATGGTAGATGAAGCAAGGCTTGGCTTGCTCTCCAAAGATGATGTTATGCATTCCATAGGATTGGAGTCTTTCCTCGCACAAGGCTTGACAAATTACATTTGTTTAATGAAGAAGGTTCATCTTCATAGGGTTCTTATAGAGCAAGCTCTTCAGACGAATTTGAATGCCTACAGTGCTGAGGAATTGGCCCATGCTTCTGTTATCAGTTCCCATTGGTCAAGGAGACGATCATACGCAATTGCTGTCAGGCTCATGGGAATCAGTGCATGAGATGATTGATAGTGTATCAATGCTTCATTATGGGGATAATTGTGTTCTATACAATGTATGACTAGAAGATAAGATAAAATATCACCTTAGGATAGGAGCAATAACTCGTCCACAAAAATTCTCTCAAATGCAATACAAAAGTTTTCATCTGAACACAGCTATATCCACTGTCTGAATATGATTCGCAACCCACTTTACGTACACTTCCTTATTCACGATTTAGCTAATAGTGTGACAAACAATGAAGAAAGGAGAAAATCCAGTCTCGTGAAGTTGGTTGAAGAAGAGTTGGCCAAACAGGACAACAACAAGCTAGCATGAATTCGTGTTGGTTAAGTTGGAATAGAGTTGTAAGTCAAAGTTACCAGATAGAACATAACTTACCAGCCAAGTTGTGACAAAGTTACAGTTAAAGTTTTCTTATCAGAATATGACAAGTTTGTGAGTACAAGCACAATAGACTATAGGGAGACAAAAAAATATTGTGAAGGCTCCAGTGTGCTGACATTTCAATGTGGGCCATTCCGTTGATGTACCCTGTACTCTTAAAGTTACAAGAATTTGCTGATATTCGCATGATGGTGGCCCTCATCTTTTTGGTTTCAACATGAGGTATTTTTTAAAAGTCTATACTTATAGCAACTATCTAGATTTGCAAGTCCATAAAAGTTAACCATATTACTCACCTTGAATCTGCATTAACTCTCAAGAAGTTCCATGAAATTATCCTCTTCAATAAAGTAGAAATGACTCTCTTCATCTTGGCCTAGAGCTCCTGCCCTCTGCATCATGTCCTTCATCTCTTAGAAGCAAAACAGCAAATCTCTTCCAAGATTGATTTTCTTGGTTTCCATTATGACTTCATTTCTATGAATAGCTTACTGCCTTCAAAGCCCTTTTCAAGTATTCAAGTGCCTACTGTTCCCTGTCTTGTTACTACATCTTAGTCCATTTGCTATCACATGACAGAGTTTTTAATGTTGACAATAACAGTATTTTATTAAGCTTCTTCATTGACAGAGTCAGAGACTATAATTGATCAAGTTCGCATATTTCTTGTTAGTATCCAGGTCTTCTTTGTTGAATGAATACATATAAATATCAATGGATCCCATTATACTTGTTCAATTGGATGTTATTTTCAATGAATCCACTGATTTTATCATACTTAATCATGAAGTCTAACTTGGACATTTGCCAGGTATGGTTGGGTGTGTACACAACAGACATCATGTCCATCTTGAGCAGGTGTTGACTGTGGTAATTTTATACCCCATAAACAGTCTTTGGCGAAATATTGTCAGGTGAAAGTTTGCTGTTGGAAAGCAGCAGTCTGTTGAACCTTGTAGAGAATTGATTCATTTATACACGACAATATCTAAGTGTATTGGATAAACTGTTTTTTAATTAGATTTAGGAATGAACAGAATGTCAGCTTGGGTGTGATGCATCAGAAAACAGAATACTGATCATTTTAAAATTAATTGCCATCTTGTTTCATCATGCTTCAGCATCAAAAGTTGAACAATCACAACAGTTAAAACATGGAATGTTTCAAGCATGGAAAAAATAACTTTGAAGCGCCTTAGTCAACCACACACAATCAAGACCTGTTGAATTTATGGGCTACAATGATCACCTACTGTTTGATCCTGATAAATTGTTCACCAGTGCAAGTCTCATGGATGTAAATAGCTCCTATGGCAAGTAAGTCCTGCACGAGAAATTTGCCTGGTTGCATCATTGCATTGCCATCTTTCCCTTTACCTGATTTTTCAATTGTGCAAATTTGTCTGCCAATATCCTGTTCAAGTGTTGATCGCTTTTTTTCTTTGAATTTTGAAGATTGTATTCGACGAAGAATGGAGATACGTCCATCAAATATCGATTTGGCAGCCCTCCCCAGCCCTGGTAGAGAAAACCTTTATTGAAGACCGTTAATGTTTGAGACCTAGTTATGATGGTGTACAAGTATTATATTGACCGTGACGCACTCACCAGTAGCCTTCGCCACCATTACAATTAGATCCTCTCCGTGGCAAGAGAAGACCAGCATGAACTAAGTCATTCACTATAGCATTCATTTCACTCACAGTCAATCTCCGTTTAGTTGTGTCCATCTTGACAACAGTTTCCATTTTGTCCTCCAATGAGGATGTTAAGAACCACGTTCTTCCAGAAAAATTCGGCAAAAGAGTAGATTTGAACCAATCATGTATAGATTCTGTTTTATCTTCATGGTTTGACCCCGGTTGTCGATCACCCGCCATAAAATAAGCTTGCAGTGCCATCTTGGAAGCGATTTCATAAGCATAAGTTTCCATAACTGCAATGTCGCCATCATCATTACCATCTAGCCTCCATCCTAGTCCATTTCTTGCGATTGCAGTCCCATGCAATTGAAGAAGACGAATTTTATTTGTTATCGCGAGCATTCTAATGTCTTCATTTGTTTGTGCATCATTTGACGAGAGATGAAGAAGGACTCGTTGTGGTAAAAAGGGCGCAGCATGTGTGCTACTGCTGGTAGTTTTTCGATCGCCGAATTCTGTCAGAGATTGTTTTACGTCATTATTTGAAGAGATTGTAAATATTGGACAATACGCACAGGTTTCCGATGTCATTCCGTGAGTAGGTCGAGTGTATGCCTGCAGGCATAAAAACGTATCATTGCAATCATTGAAGTCGTCTAATAGAGGATCGTCACCAAATTCATCGTCAACTTTTGATGGCTTTGATTTCCCGTGGAGTTCGGAAGACAAGACACGTGCGCTGCATGGAGTAGATTTTAGAATACTGGGAATACTAGATGAAGTGCTCGATGTGCAAGGCTTGGATTGGGAGTGAGACTGCCGTTGTCGTTTCTTTTTTATGAGGACGCCGACGCCCCCAGTAACTCGTTTGGGCAATGTGCGCGTAGTATTGGAAGGCTGTTGCGTTGACTCCATTTGATCAGAGTTCATCCGGTTGAGTGTAGACGTTTCGACTTCGCTAGTGCACAAAAGCAAAAAACAGTCTCACAATCAATCCGCTCGTTAAACCAGGGTAGCACCTTTAGCACCACTTGTTGTGTTGTGCTTTGAAGTGAAAGAGGGTGTGGAGGGGATGGCGATCAGCAAAAATTAGGTGTATTGAGCGTTTGTCATGGAAGCCCCATTGTGGAAACTGCAAGAAGCAGTGTATCGCCAAATGTCTACTGTCTTATCTAAGATATGCATAGGAATATGTAGAATCACCAAAACATCGAATTTGGCAACAGCCATAACAATAGAGCAGCTAACTTTCATGTTTGATGGGTACAATACAGGAGGATCTGGGCCTTGGTGTCCACAGGGCATTTGAAACACCTTTAAATCTCGCCAAAAACCTCCAACATAAAAGTCTGTCTGCACTCCGTCCCCGCCCGACCTCAACGGTACCTGCCCCATCCCCGCCCATTCCGATCCATCCCCATCTGTCCCGATCCAACCTCAAACCGTCCCCACCCTTATCCCTTTTTTGTCCCGCCCCATCACTTTTTGGTCCCCATGTCAATCGCAAGTACCTCTCATACACTCATGCATGTGCGACTCAAGCAAAGTCTACACCACCTATGGTACTACTATACAATAATAACAATATCACGGAAGGGAAGCCAAAAAATCAAAAATCAAGTATATATTTTAACAAACCAAGTAAGTACTCTTCCTCTACGTCCCTGCCCCATCCCCACCCTGTCTCCGCTCCGTCCCCGCCAAGACTACCCAATAACTAGCGCAGTACTCGCGAGATCTTGCCACGTCACTTCTGACTCACCGAAAAATGTTGGCTTACACCACTGACCCGGATCCTCCAAAACCTAACCCCAAGTTATGCTCAAAGCAGTGCACTTGGGGAGGATTGCTGCATGAGATTGTCATTGTGGTCATTGCTGATGAAGCCAGGTGGGAGATTTTTTCAGATGAATGGAGCATGTGGAAAAACCTGGACTGATTGTGCTGGACCTTGAAGAGTTTTTTATTGCAAGGTGGCCACAAGGACTTCATTGTTGAATTTGCCTTGGTCACTTTCTATGATGTCTTGCAAGTGGGATTCACACATGAGCTGATTGGTCAGCATTGTTTCAGCCATAATAACAAGGACAATGTCCTAGACAGTTGTGGTTTTTGTTCTTGTGGATGTTCCAGTGTTCTTGTCAATGGATAACCCTTTTTGGGTGGCATTTGTCATTGTTTCTGTTGATACTGTTGCTGCATCATTGGTTGCTGTTGTAAAGGAAAAATCTGGCTCTTGCATGACACAGAAAAGTCTGTCAGCAGGTCTTGTCCATTGACATCTACCAGTAGGTTTTGCATGTAGTCGTCATTTGCTGAGAATAATTCAGGAGCCCGACAAGGATTTTTTGTCCAGGACCACTACGTTGTAGAGATCTATTGGGAGCATGTTTGCAGTTTTCAAAAGTTGTGTTCTATGAGTTCTGAAGCACACAATTCTTGGACCCCATTACAGTGACTACAGAGAGTTGCCATCAAACAGAAGAAGCATAAGGTGGGAGTGAGGGTTTCTACAACGACATCTCAGTCTGTCTTGAAGCAGCTAGGTGAGCCTGGTCATCACTACAAGGTTTTGAAGGTTTTGTCTTGGGATGGAGGCCTTAAGGTTAGGGTTAGGGTTAGGGTAAATGGCTACACAACACTACTGCAAAAGTAGCCATAGACAAGGATGAACCGAAGGATGTTAGGAATAGCTGGTCTTGGACCTGTTATGGAACTAGTGCACTTTTGACCTCCCCAGTTTTACTATGTCATTCAACTATGACTTGACTATAACTATGACAACAACATCACTATGATGACAACTTAGCTCATTAAAGAGTAAGACAAATGATTTTGTTAGGAGGTCTCTTTTACGGTCCCAACCATTTTGCATCCAAAATCACATTAAATGACATAATAAAGATCTCAATCCACTTGATAATGATCAAAATGGATATGTATGGGTCTCTGACTAAATTGTATTGCATGTTGTTGATGTAGTCATATTTAAGCCAGGATTCTGTTCTAACTTAAAGAATTCTGGAGCTGAAGTCAGTTTCATTGTGATTAAGGGCACTCTATTGGGAACATCTGAAATTGCTCTTTAGTGCTGATGACTCTTAACACGTTGATTAACACATTTATAAAAATGACACAGGTGAGAAACATGATTGTAGAAAAAAGAAATAGAGTGTATGATATATGCACAAGTTTCTTACTGAATTGGTCTCTTCCTTAATAAGAACAAGTTAGTTGGCTTAGTTTTAGCAGCATTGATTGGAGACATACAGTCCTCCCGCAGCAAGATAGGTAAATTTGCCAGAGAGTTTATCAACTATCAACTAAGTATCTAACCTATTGACCATTATCATTGGGATTGAAAATGTCAAGTATTGACTATGCAGTTTCTAGTATCGACTCCTGATGATGAAATAGTTGATAGAATGTTGATCTATCAACTTTTTTAATTGACATGTTGACTGGGTTAGTTGAACAATTGACTACTGATATCAACCAACTATTGACAATGGTAGATAGCTAATCATAAGTAGTACAGACCAACTATTGACATACTATTGACCAACTATTGATATTTTTATCGCTCTTCCATAGTATCGACTTAATGGTGGACATGCTCCGGCCATGATTTTGATCAGCCAATATGCAAGCAGCATTATTGCCAAAAATGCTATTGCTCTATCAAGCTTAAAATGTGATTTTTTGTACCAATAGAGTAACTGACAACAAAATTTGACAATTTCCTATTCAATTATATGATTTAGTGAAGTTGAATCGTCCAATAACAGGGGCTATTCAACCATTTCAAATGCATTTTGAATTGTGATTCCCACCTTTTTTGGATCACTCCACCCATTATACTTACATCGAATTTGTTCGTAAATGTTCTTTACCATTTTAAAAGTGCAGAAGTTATAGTATCCTCTTTTTCACAAAAAGTAGCACTGATTAAAAAATCCTTGATGCTGCCTGTTATTGTGGCCGTGGGAACATCGATGTTTGTCTTATATTGGTCTGCTTGCTATTCGTGATGATTCAAAATTTACAAGAAAATCACAATTTTCGTCAAGAAAAAATGTGTTTAATAACTGGAATTGCTATTCGCTTTTCACTATTCCCCCAACAAAATTACAGGCTGACAAGTATGAAAACAACAGTCAATAGTATAAATGTATTAGAAGGTTGCCCATCGACTATATCATATATCACAGTTTATAAGACTGCCCATATGTTAAAAGATACATTTGGGGGGGGGGGGAGGTTATAATCTGTGTTAAGTTAGTAAAACTAAAATCATGAAAAATAAATGTATTTTATCTATTTACTTTTGAGGTAATGTTTTGGTACTGTATTGAGAGGTGAGAAGAAGGGGGGCATTAGTTAATGTTACTAATTTGATCTATGGCACCCATTTGGATAAATTGGAGTCTCTCCATTTGGTGCCCGGGTACCAAAACCCCCGATTCTGATGGCCCAACACCTTTTTCCAAAGTACTATAGAGCAAAATCATCTGTAAATACTTATTGAGTCCAAAAGATACCCCCAAGAAAAACATGAGATATTAACTTACATAACATATACTGTTACTAGTACCTTTAAACATGTAGTGCATGTCAGTCAAGAAAGCACTATTAACCTTGGTACTGACAGACCACAGAGACTGGTTGAAAAGTTACCAGGGTGCTGAAATCGGGGTCAAAGCTAGACAAAAACTTGTGCAGTCCGCAAAGATGTTGGTCTAAAAAGGTACCATATAGCACAGCACATCAGCATCCGTCATACTGATGTCTCCCTTCCCCCATGTCAGTTCTCTTGCTTTGCCATGCTAATCATTTGGTTGAAATGTGTGGCGAGTTTGGGTGACATTGGAGGATTCTTGGGAACAGTAAGGAGTTATGGGGAGAGACACACATGATGTGTCGATTGCTGTGTCTGAGAAGAATCTAACAATGTAGGGTTTAGAACGTCAGCAGTCTTTCAACAAGGTGAAAAACACAAATGTCAATAATTGGGGGGCTTATAATATTTGGGGACTATGGACCAGAAAACAATGACAGTATTGAACAACCAAAAGGCTGATGGAAAATTGCCTAGAGATAGTAGAGGTTTTTAATTTCTCTTGCAGTACAATAGCGATGTACGTGGACGACACCGATAGAGATCCCACGGACAAACTTCGAATGATCGTAGCCCTTATGGTACATTCGATACCTATTCCTCTATTTCGGAACTTGTTCATTTATGACCTCTCCTCAGTGTACTACGTCATTCTTCGATGACCGGACTGTGACTGTGACGTTAACTCACGAAGAGAACAAGAGAATTGTATGATTTAGCTCGGCTGTCTGTTTTGCAGTCCCGTCGATAATGCCCCCGTAGTAACCCCAAATGACTTTTTATGACCTCTATCTAGTAAGGGACCAAAATGCATAAAATGTAACGATCAAAATCACGAACAGGAAAGATGAAACAGTGAGCGAGGAATTATACAACTTATAGATATATAACAACAAAAGCGGGCAGCTCGAGGATCAGAACAAAGGAAAACCCCAGGTTTTATATTTCACCAACTTCTCCCCTGATAATATCATAACGACGTCCATCTCCTCCATAATGGCGGCCTCTCTCATACTCAATGGGCTGCTAATGCTTTCTTTCCTCTCGAGTGCCGCCAGCTCGATGCGCTGGCAACGGCACGTCGACAACGTTCAACGCGAGCCGGAATCATCTTTCCAAATACAACCTCCGTCCAATAATCTTGACCTCCACAATGCCAACCACGACGAAATTTACGTAGGCGAATCGGGCCATCGTTTCCTTAATGTCGTCGAGAACCGTGAAACCACCTACACCATCAAACAACTAGAACACGACGACTCCCCCAACTCTCCCTCCGAAATCCTCATCGAAATTCTTTACCCCAAACCCCCCAGGGAGTTTTGGTACAGCGTCACCATCGTCTCGCAGGGTCGATACAGCGGCACCGCCACGCTGCTGGGGGACGCGCCCAACTCCAATGTGGCGGGAATGCGGCCCCTCTCCCTCGTGTATTCGTGGAAACCAAACTATGGCGGAAAGTACGAAGTCATAGTTCATGAGTTGCCACAAAATCCGGTGGGCAATCCCGTCACCGAACCACTCAAGAGTTTAGATCCCACCAGCTTTAAGATTGGGATGAAACCTGGCGTTCCCATCGGACCGTGGGCGGTCATGGAGAGCAAGATGAAGACGTTGCCTCCGTGCTCTACCGTAGACCGGACGGATGTCTACACCAATTGGGACGGGAGTTGGATAGGACCTCGTATGCCCACTTCCAGTCCCGAAGGACGGCTCAGAAACGATTGGTTCTTTCTCCCCTCGGAAGAAATGAATTGCAAGATTGAGACTTATACCCCGGATGACTTTCGTTTCATCCCCGAAGAGAAGAGTATTTACATCCTAGGAAATAGCAAGGAACGTGGCATCTTCCTCTCTTTGGTCGATCTGCTTTTGGACTCGGACGAAAAGAAGGATATTCAAGAGAGTGTCATTGCCAAATGTTGGGGACGTGCCTTCGTCCAAAAATCTAATCTTAAAGTCCTCTACCAAGATTGGAGGTCGGACAATTTCGATACCCGCTCCAATGACAAAGCGGTGGTGTGCCACAACGAGAAGGTGGCGCGAGAGGGCGGACCACTCTTCTTCGGTAGTGGCATCAAGGTATGGAGTGAAATATTCCAGGATCGTTCTCAATGGCCCTCGGTCATACTTATGAGTACGGGGAACGATATGGGGTTCAAGGGTCAAATGTATGACATCAATGAGTTTGTCAAGAGGCTCCCTCCCAATTGGAAGGGGAAACTCTTACTCACTGATGGGGCGTTCAGTGCCCGACTTTCTGGAAGGGGGTATGCCAGTGACTACGAAGTCTACCGGGCAAAACTCAGGGAACTTACGGCTTTCACGAACGATCCACGAGTTCGATGGGTAGACGGTATGGGCTTGTCCAAGGAGATGAGAATGTATGGTGAGGCGGGACCCGACCATACTTCCTACTCTCAGCATTTTCATGCTGCCTGTGATGTGCCGTATGTTGATGTGCATGGCAACGCGCAATCCATGAGGATATGTTCTAATGTCACTGAAAACATTGCTCAATTGCTTATTGGGCATGCTGTTGGACCTAAGGACCAGTTGTTGAAAGCTGAGGATTTACCCCCCGAAGCACTCCATGTTCCGCAGCAGGCGATGTATTGCCATGCTTGCCCTGAAGAGCTCCTCCCTTTTCATATCACGCCGTATCCAGATATGACATGTTCCGTGGGCGCTCTTCATCCAAGAACCAAGAATGAAGTCACAGGCAACCACCAAGTGTGTCCGAAGGAATGTATGTCGCTCGAAGTGAAGTTTACCAAGGGGAGTCAATCAGATGTGATTCACGAGAGGCATTGTCCCATCGAGTTCTTCCCATTAGGCTTCTCGGTGGGGAGTGACATGCCAATGGAAGTTCAGAGGGCATTAGGCGAAGAGGAGATAGGTTCTCTGGGGTGGTTTATGGATGTGTGGTTTTACAGTAGTTTCAGTTTGCTGTTGCTCTTTGGATTCCGTAATCGTTTGAAAATCAACTCCCTTGTTCGGCTGCGAAGTAATCTTCTGTAAGATTCTATCTGATCCACGAGATTTCGCGGGAGAATTCGGTGCTTGTGAACATGCAAGTTTCATAAATGAGTAATTCAATAGATCTATGTTTGAATCTTTTCAACGGGTCTGCCGTGCATTATACGAGGAAAACGTTCATCGTTATTTAGTTGGCGAAATGCGTCGCTGAATCCTTGTTCGCCTCAGTTTGGAATCCAAGATAAGACACAGCAAGCACTGCCATCCCAAACATAGGAATGAAAAATGATCAATATCATTCGCAGAGTAACAGATTGATTCGTGAAATGATTTTGTTGATTAAGATCCATTGTGGTTCATGAGAAGATTAAAATCTATCAGGTCCACGATATTTTGCTTGGAGAAATCGGTGTTTGTGACCATGTGTAGAGTTATGATAGATGCAAGTTTCATAAAATGAGCAATTCAATAAATCCATGTTCAATTATGTTGAATGGACCTGATATGGATGATATGCGGAAAACAGGGATGACTATTTTGAGCTAAAAAATATGTTGACATATCCGAGTTCACCTCCATTGGGATTCCAACGTGTGTTACAACAAATACTGCCATTTCAAGCATGGTCTTTATAAATGGTCGGGATGGTAAGACTAGTACCAGTGGAACAGTAACAGATTGGTTCATGCAAGGATTTTGTTGATTCTGGTCCATACTGGCTCAAAAAGATGTTGTCCCGTGTCTTTTTCTACATGCTCCCAATAGCCCGTCTTTGAATTCCTCCAGAGGAGAAAGCCCTTGCTTTTTCTTCTATTATAACACAATGGCGTGTCAAGAGAAGAACGGGTCAGAATGGGCGTGACGGCATCCTGACATGCAAAAAAATGTCGTGTGGTGTATGGTATTCTACAGACGAATCTTGTCGGAGTCAAGGGAAATAAGCTTTTTTGTCAAACTCATTTGCCATCTAAAGCATTTTGGCTTGGATTTCATAATTTAATCACGTAGACCAACACTGAGCGGGGTTGTGCGATGAGAGGTAATAACAGCCGCATTTTCGGAATTCTTGTATGCTATGCCAAATGGTATCATTTCAGGCATATAAGAATGTCTCGTACCTACCTACATAGACGTACCTCTAGAGTTGGTTATAAAAGTTGAGGTTCTTTTCGTGTCATGCGGGAAGTCCCAGAAAGTACCGGTTCCCATAGCGACGATTATTCGTGTTTAAGCCGAATGGCTTACTTTGGGAAAATGGCTTAATCTTTTAAGTAAGCCATTTCCCAAGAGTAAGCCGTTTAGATCCAAATCGGCTCACTTTAGAAAAATGGCTTAGTCTTGAAAGTAAGTCTTTCTGTTAAGATTAAGCCGAATTACATGGGAATCAATAATGTTTTTACAAGAAAGCCTGAAAGTGTGCCATTTTCTGAAGAGTAAAACGTTTTGGCCTGAAATGGCTTACTCTTCAGAAAATGGCTTATTTTCAAAAGTAAGCCGCTTTTCTCAAGAGTAAGCCGTTTTAGCTTAAAACGGCTTACTTTGGAAAATGGCTTACTTATCCAAAGAAAGCCGTTGAACGGAATAAGTAACTTGTTTTTAGGAACATCATGTTGGGATAATTATTTATTAGACAATAATCAATGCAACTACGGCATATCTTATTGCTACCATAACGTATAAACGTTTTAATTTTTATTCCTTCGTCTGCCAATCAACTCCCCTTTCACTTACCCTTGCACATCCTCATACTATGGTACGTGAGGCAGGTACCAGTTGCTTTGTGGAGGTCAAACTACCTACAAATAATACAGAGTTCAAGTATAGTAACATATTCTTCATTAGTGGTAAGCCCTATTAAATTTAGTTGCCATAAGAGAGGCTCTTTTCCCTCAACTCCGTCACATCATGATTTTTTGGCTATTTTTTTTTGATACGTATTGTGGACTCGCGTAGCCTTCGCGTAGCTATGCTTTGGCCACGCGTCACAAGCCCATCCCTCAAAGCACGTTCTTCTGGCGCGAGCGAGAGCAGATGAGATGCGGTCTCGTGACATGTCTTGACACATCATCCATCATAACATCATATCATGACTCGTGCATATAAACCAATCCAACCAACCATCATTCTACAGAAACACTCCACACCACATTACTAATTCAATACTTTCTCTTGCTCCAGCAACAACCCTAAGAGGACAAAGCGAGGACAACACACTAAGCCAAAAGCTAGAAACATGGACAACACCAACATCGAACCAGTCATCGTCACAAACAACAACAGCGATCTAAACCCAGACGACGAAGAAACCTGCGTCCTCTCCCAAGGAAGAATGTGCATCTGCTCCTCCTGCGACACGGAACGCCACCGCCTCCTCAAGAAGCGCAAACTCTCCGAAGGAGACACCGCCGTCAACGATCCATCCCTCGCCAACAAAATGGCAAGAATGACGTCCGCGTGTCGGACCATCCTCGAATGCATCGGCGAAGACCCCGATCGCGAGGGTTTGCTCAAAACGCCCGAACGATGGGCCAAGGCCTTGCTATGTATGACTTCGGGGTATTCGTCCAGTCCGGCCCATGTTTTGAATGAGGCGATATTCACCGAGGATGCTCATAAGGAGATTGTGGTGGTGAAAAATATTGATATACATAGCATGTGCGAGCATCATATGGTGCCTTTTACGGGAACCGTCAGCGTGGGGTACATCCCTAATGGGAAAATCATTGGTCTTTCGAAGATTGCACGGATTGCGGAGGTGTTTGCCCGTCGTTTGCAGGTTCAGGAACGTCTGACGGGGCAAATTGCTGATGCGATAGATGAGGCCATACAACCGCTGGGTGTGGCAGTGGTGATTGAGTGTAGTCATTTTTGTATGGTTATGAGAGGAGTACAAAAGGTCGGTGCAAAGACGGTGACTAGTTGTGTGAGGGGGATTTTTAGGACGAATCAAAAGACGAGGAAGGAGTTTTTTGATATTATTAATGGAGGTAGCAGATGAATGTCCAGTGGTCGGAATGAAAGTTATTTGTGAGTGGTTTAATTACCATGTTCACAAGAAGTACAACAGAATACTGCACATAGTGAGTGGAGAACTTTGTGAAAGATGAAAAATAATATATTGGTGGCAGTAGATACAGCAAGAATGACAATGTTTCGCAAGTAAAGACATCTCATGTAGCTAAGTAAGCTAGGAACATTACAGGATACAATGTGAACATACAATGGATAGTCGTTAAGGTTTTCAGACATGGTAGATAAACATCGGGCACAACGCATAAAGTAAACATAGACATAATGGATCCTCATCGTTGTTATGTAAGACCTCATAAGAAAGATTAACAGCAGAGACTGCTGACTCAACACCCTCTCATTTTGGTCTAATCCTCTAATTGCATTACATAGCTTGTAATTTGGACGTCAAAGACGAAGAAATATACAAATCCCACTAGTGATATTGTCATTGGTGCTTTACTCCCACGCTTAACATAGCCCACAGCCATTGCTGAAATCTTGTTACTCAACCAAGTCGCACTGCGCTCAAACCAACTTTTGAAAATGAACCCCATCCATGACGCCCCCCCTCAAAGTCCTCTGCACCAACCTCTCAAACTGCCTCGTATCCTTCCGAAACAACTCCGCCGCCTCATGATTCAACGGATCATCCGGATTCGGCTCGTAAAACAAAAAGATAAGTCCATAAATCACTGCATTGATATCCAACACGGGTTTCCAATCCTCTCGTAATATATTGAGACAGACTTTCCCCTCGAGGTTAATGTTGGGATGGTATATTTTAGTATCGCAATGAACTTTGGGGGGAGTGTGGGGGTAGTGGTCCGGTATATCGAATTTGAATTTGTAGGTGGCGTCTTTCCAGTAGCCGGAGTCGGGGGTTATGGAAACTTCGAAGATGGTTAGGTCGTTGGGATTGGGGAATTCGATGTTGGCTACTTTGCCGCCGTCGAGTTCGGCAATGTCTGCGATGGGCGAGGGAGAAAGAGATACCGCGCAAATGATAAGAATGGGTGTCTCTTGGGCACGGCATGCTGCAAGACACAAACACTAGATATTTTCATCCGGCACATGGCATTGGCTGATTTAATCAGGTTTAGTCTTGATCATGTTGATTGTTCAATGGATCGCAGTGCTTCTATCAGTTCGATCCCAGGTCTGGAGGAACTTTCTCACAGCAAGTCTTTTATAACGTGCTCTGTCAAATTACATGGAGTTAACCTGAACGACAACAAATTTCATTCCTCTAAACAGAACTAAAGAGTTCGACTCAACGCAAAAACTCCCACAGTGAACGCTACACAGAAAACATGCACCAAACTCACCCTTCTGAATCCGAATCTCTCCCGGAGTCCTCTTCTTCCCTCCCCCATTCTTTTCATTCGCGCTCGTTTTCTTCCCTCCGATTCCCAATAGCGAAACCTTGTTCGTAGACGCCGCGGTAGTGCCGCCGTTGTCGTTGGCGGACGAGGTGCTCTCGCCCGCCGAGGAGGGGGCAGAGGAAGGAACGGCGGATGCCGATGTTTGGGCTGCGGCGGCCGCGGCCTTGGCTTCGGCTTCGCGCTTTTTCTTTAGGGCTAGCATGATGTTGGGTTGGCGGGTAGAACGAGGCGATTGGTAAGAGAGACGCTGCGAGTTGGTTTGTTTTATAGTTGTCAGGGTTCTGTTGTTTTCGTGTTCCTGTCTAACCACGCCTACCTCTTACGTAGGTAAATACCATTATTAGCTTGCCACTTGTATTGTATCGAAGCAGATCATGTTCGTGAAAGAAAAGTATGAGTCCTGCTGCTGCCCACAAGGCTCCCACAAGGGCATGACTCAGGGAAGCTCAGGGAAGATTGAATGATCTTCCCTTAGTAAGCATTCTCTGTTTGAGCCACACTCACATACCATGACTGATGGAAACAGGTGCCTTCTCTGACTGTACGAGTAAAAACTTATGCATGAGAGTCAGAGACTATCAACTTTCCCTCATATGACCTCAATGATGGCACTCAGTGACATTTAATTTATGTGCCTACTGGGACAAGCTAGTTCCGGTCAGACGAATTTGCAAAGGGACCTTGGGGACAACCTGGAAAGCACACTAAAAGGGGACAACACAGACAAACCCCAAATTGATCAGCTGTCAGAAGATAAGAGACAACAAGGCTGGGGAAGAGCCACAAGAGCCACACATTTGAGGGGGGGGGGGTCAGACCATGCTAGAAAGCCCCAAAACAACTCATAACATCTGAATCTAAGAATGAAAAAATGTAGGACTCATACACTCAACGAAGAGGTTTTCACACTAATTGCCTACTGTAAAGCGTGCTTCGCAAGAACCACTGAGTGTAAGTAAGATTTCATTGATAGTTGTTATACATTGGAACAAGCTAGCCTCGGTCTCAGTATCACTATGAAAAATAGTGTTTTTCCTGTTGAATTATGAAGTGCTGGGCATGGTACTATAATAGGTAGCCCTGCTCAACCATGTCATCCACCCCTCCACCATGTGTGTTTGTTGTGTGGTGACATTCAGTGACAACAGAGGCTGCTCTCTGCTCTGTAACCATCTGGATTGGAGGGAGTGTTATACATGGGGTGTGGATGTGTGGAAGGCAACACTGACAATGCATGGTTTACAATCTCCAGAGGGGATTAAGGAGAGGATGTCACAAAAAAATAGTGTAGCGCTTCTTTTATGCTAGTAGTTCTTATCAACCACGTTCTATGGTAGTGCCAACAAGGAGAAACATGTTTACACAATGTATGCACGGAATGTGTCATGCCAGGCCAAGAAAGTGCACTACTGAAAATTACCTTTCACAACACACAAGTATTCATGGTTTGTGGAATACGATGTTTGCCCTGTTAGTACACTCTTGATAAGCTCTGGTACACTGTTGGTATACGTTGGTGTGCTGCTGGCGCGCTGTGGGTGCATTGTTGGTGCTGCAACATATGTATACTATCATGCTAGGGACTCAATTAGCTTTGGTGAGTGATTGGCGGTACATTGGCATACACTTTTTACACTTGCTGCGCTTTGGTACTCTTTGGTATGCTGTATGCTGTTGGTATGCTGTTGATGCACTACATGAATCTAACTATTACTCAAAAATGAATTGAGCAGGGCACTAACTTAGATCAGATACACTCTTTTGTATGCACAAAACACAAAATGTGTCTAGGCCTTATATGGGCATGGACATTAACCTCTTCCCCACTATATGACCTGCCATATGTGAAAAATAGGAATAGTGTCTAAGTGACTCCACCTTTCTTTTCCTGACATTACAAGGTGAAGGAAAACGATGTGATAAAAGTTCAAAAAAACCTCAGATATACAATTACTTGAAGTTTTCTTCACCGGAACATGTGGAAAGCTTTTAACACTTTTGCAGAACCCTGCATGTGTTTGTACATTTATTGACTCCATCACATCATAAAATATTAAATGGTTACCATTGAAAGGAACACAATCAATGTAAGAATCTTCATTAGTTCAATTGCAACCTTACTTAAAAACTTGTTTCCCCTAAGCAAAGTCATACATATAACATTTCCTGTTGGTATGACTCAAATTCTCAATAACATGATTTTGATGATGTGAAAAGTGCCTACCAACTTGCAACCAGTGGCAAGTTCAAGAATACATCTTGAGAGAGAAAGCCGGGAAACCAGTGCAGCTACCCAAGGTTGTGCTGACTGTTGTTTGCATAACATGAAATGCAATGGCCAGGGCATCATTGACAACATTTCTACCATAAGTAATATTTTCTGGAAATTGTCTTGAACTAAAGTTTGTAGTCCTTACCAATGATTGATGCTTCCACTTACAGATTGCACAAGATCATTGAATTTTTGCTCGTCAAATATATTTCTCAATAATGAACATACCCACTAACCATTGGAAAGAAAGCCAATGAATTATCTTAATCCACCCTTGTACACAGACGTCATATAGCAAGTGGTGACTGCAGAGACAAACGTCTCTGAAGTCATCATGAAAGTCTTCTCTCTTTTTCTATATCTGATTAAGTTCTACCAAATTATACAAATTATCAATGCATTTCAATGCATTGAACTCATTTTTTCTAACATGGACATTAAATGGAAGGTCAAATGAGGTCAAAAGAAACTTCTTTCAAAGCATCCCATTCTTCTATTTTGAGTAAGAAATAACATCTATGGCGCGTAACTTGTCATTTGCACAATCTTTACACTTTAACTTATCAATAGCCAAGCTTAACACGGTGATATTGATAATGATTGCTCAATGTGACACACAACCATTTGTTGCCAACGTTTCCAACAGTTATGATAGCACAAGGTTTTACAAAAATTCCAAGATATTTGTTGTTGTTAGGAACCATCAGGTATGTAGTTTGAGGTATATGAATTTTCATAAAAATATCTGCAGGTAAAGCAATTGTTTTTGAGATACTGTCTTGTTTCATGTGATTCTACTAATTGCTCGACTAGTGAATGTCTAAAACCACATCATGATGTCATGAAAGAGTTCTGTAAATCCAACTTGACCCATAGTAGTATTTAATGTACATATATATGCCATCATGATTTGTTGACTTTCACTATTGCATGTTTTGTTTTTGAATGACAATATTTTGATACACTTTCAAAACCTTATCATTTATGAACATAATGTTGTAGTCAGTGGGTGTCTGCCGTAATTGTGTTTCATTGAATAATGGGTGTCTGTCATAATTCATTTTTGGTCCAAATGTTCACACATCCAGTTTCATATGTCCAATTTGGAATGATTTTAGAACAGGTTTAGAATGACATTGCCTACCGTAAAAATCGGATTATAAGCTCCTAAAAATGTCAAAAGATATATATTCTGCTCAGGATGAAGTTAGCTTAGCCTCATTGTTAAATTTTAAATGTACCTTTGCCATTTACTGTTTAGGGCAATACTTCTTTTTTGGCTGTTTGTGCCAAAACTGTCCCATCCGCTGTCACACAAAAGTAAGGGCATGTGTGGGTTTGATGTGCATATTAGGTTTGTAGTGCATTTATGCAACAAATGGCATATATCAAAAACCGGTAGGAGTTATGTGGAGCTACACACATATGCATATTGTTTAAGAGGAGTACAAACGATTTGTGTTGGTACTCAGTTCACACAGGAAATTTAACTAAGCCAAAACATGAATGTCAAAAAGTTGGGTGGACGGATCTTATGATCCAATGGTACCTATGATCTGATTTTTAGGGTAGCTTTGTCTTGTAATCATTCTTGCCAAAATCCTTTCCAAATCCCCTTTTTTGGCAAATGATGTGGAGATTTTGGTGAATGATTGCTAAAAATTTGGCGCAATGTTCCAGATTATGCCAACTTTGGCAAAATAACAGCTGTAGGCTGGTCTATATCATGGCATCAAATTTAAAAACATCGTGCCATAATTTGGATGATCACACCATAATTTCCAACAATCGTTTTCCAAAATCTCCACAACATGCACCAAATACGGGGGTTTGAAACAGATTTTGTTGAGAATGATTACAAGACAAAGCTGGGCAACATTATTCTAAACTCATTCCAAATGGGACATTTGAAACTGGATGTTTGGACATTTGGACCAAAAATGAATTGCAAGAGGCACCCAAGCTCACTGAAATTCTATATGGCCTCACATTTGAGACAACTAAATATGGTACGAGCACTACTGATCTGTCTGCATCTGTTTGGTGATCAAAACTGGGTCATGGGTGGAGTTAAAAATATTTACAACCTTATATCAATTGAAATATCTTTTTCCTAGCATTCTAATGATGTTCTTACTTTGTTCATTTGAACTGTCTTTTGGAAGTTACTGTCAATTGAATGTGAGAGATTGGAGTGATCTTATCCAAAGGATTCATGACATATGGGAATTATATATCATAATCCGTGGGCTCTTATGAATCGAGATTTATAGCAGGGAGCTGCGGGAATGGCCAAAGAAAAGTGGTTTTCATAATGTCACAGTTCGATGGATCTAGAAATGATTTTGAGTAGTTGAAAGGATAGTAAATTGCTTCTGCGTAGTTTGACGGACAGAAATATGACTCTCCGTAGTTTGACGGACAGAAATATGATTCTGCGTAGTTTGACGGACAGAAATATGATTCTGCGTAGTTTGACGGACAGAAAATCTTTTTTCTTTAGTTTGAAGGATCCATTAAGTGCAGTTTTAGTAGTTCAACCGTTGATATGTAGTTCAGCTGCCATATTTGTAGTTCAATATAATGTTTTGGAGTTTTACGGATTGTCTCATGTGACGTGTGGACGTGAAATCTTCTAGGACATGTGAGTGGTTCCTTCTTGCATTGACGGCATATGACTCTATATAATATAAGGCATATGAAGTGACACACCCCATTATTGGTCAACTGACGCTCCCCCACACCCACTAAAACGTTGTCCGCCCGATGAGATCCATATGTCCAAAACCCGTCCATCATGGCCGACCAAACCGTTTTCGTCCGTAACTCAACAACCAACCAGAGTTTTGACGATCGGATTTTTTTGTTGGATAGCGACTAACCGACCCGACACAACAATGCCCTACTCGGTTCCATCGCACCACCAGCGGCTCCACGAAAAATCGTAGACAAATTGGCGATTTTGGACTCGAACGACTCGCGCACTTCCCTTCACATTGTCGTCCCCAATGATCGATCATCCCCACCCAAAATCTGCCGCGCCGCCCTATTATCTTTTCTTAGAACAGCTCGATGGATTTTTATGATGAAGCAGCAAGGGATCGCGTATTTCAGGTCGAGGAACATGGCATTTATGCACAAATCAAAACAAAACAAAACAAATTATGAGAAGTAAGAAGAATCCGGCAACATTGATGCCTGCTACGTCATAACACTGCTCAACAATCAACCATTCAAAAGTTTGAGTAAAACAACAACAAAGAATGTTATTCACACAACACAAAACAACACAAAATATAACATGACAAGTTAAAAGAAACCGCGACATTGATGCCTTCTACTTCAAAACACCACGCAACAATCAACCGTTCAAAGTTTGAGTAAAACAACAACAAAGAAAGATAAAACAAAACAAAACAAATCATGAGAAGAAAATAAACAACAACATTGACGCCTCCTACTTCAAAGCACGACCCAAGAGCATCTCATACTATTTCAGGTTGTGGTAGGAACAATACACTTTTCGTTGAGAAGGTAAGCAACCATAGCAACAAAGACAGGAGTGATACAAAGAGGGAAGGAGTTGAGGAATAATTTAGTTGACATGAATCAATTATTTAAATTTGCTCAAGCAACATGAAATAGAGTAAGATCACTAGTAACATAAAAACTTGTCATCATAATCACTAGTACCATGTTTATTGTTGATTGCTGAAACTGTGGACAAGTGTGAATGAGAGGTAAGGTAACGCGGTTGATGAGGGTGCACCAGCGTTGTTGTTGTGGTTAACATTTCGGATGTGCCATGGTCTTTACAAAAGTGAAATTATTGGCTTCAACAGACTGGGTAGAATGAGGGAGTAAAAAGAGTGTTGAAATGCTCATGTCAAAATATGTCACCAATTGAGTTTAAACTGGCCATTTTTTTAGTGAATTAGCATGAAGCAATTCAATACATCAACAATAGTAGCAGCGCTCAAGCAGCATGAAATAAAGTAAGATCACTAGTAACATAAAAACTTGTCAACATAATCACTAGTACCATGTTTACATGTTGATTGCTGAAACAGTGGACAAGTGTGAATGAGAGAGGTAAGGTACCTCCGTTGATGAGGGTGCATCATCGTTGTTGTAGTAGTTAACATTGCAGATGTGCCATGGTCATTGCAAAAGAGAAATCATTGGCTTCAACAGACTGGGTAGAATGAGGGATTAAAAGAGTATTTAAATGCTAATGTCAAAATATGTAACAAATTGAGTTGAAACAGGCCATTTTTGTAATGCCATAGCAGAAAGCAATAATACATCAGCAAAAGTAGCAACAGCCACGAAAGAAAAATTTCTTGTACTTTGTTCTTAAAACAATTTTAATTCATTCATTTTTCCATTCTAAACGTCCATAAAAGAATGCTCTCAGAGGCAGATTCAGTCAATCTGCCCTCCTCCATTTTTCCTGCATTTGTGCAATCAAATGAGTTTGCTCAGAAGTTTTCTCCTCAGGCCGCAGTTGAACAGAATAGGAAACACCAACTGCACAAACAACAATGCAAAGGAAAAATCAAATTGGAGAGGAACGTCAAAGCCATCATGTATGAAAGTAAAAGTCAAAATCCATTATGAAATGATCGGAGTAATTTCAAATTAATCATGATTGTAAAATAAAATAAAATTCGCAAAATTACAAATAACTCATAGCTGGCATCAAATTAATAGTCCATGCCAATGATTGTTTAAAAATCTAATCCACCATGTATCCACTACCTATACGGTTGATTGCTGATTATTATTGTTGTAGCTGAGCATCAATTATTTACTAAGGGGAGCTTGAGAACTGAGAACCGACAATCAATTGATAAAATCAGGTAAGAGTAATGAGAGATTTATAAAACCATGAAGTAGCAATGTAGTCTTACCTTTTTCTTGATGTCAGAGCTTTTGGGTTGTATTGGCATGAGGGTGGCAATGGCGGGATGACAACACCCTTCGTCTATTGTCATGGACACGGTATCATAAAATTGTAGTGGTGAAAATGACGCCATACCTTAAAACATCAAATGGGACCAAAACTGTGAAAGTATTTTGGATCATCATGTTCTTGAGAGATGACTAATTATAATTATTAATCACAGATAAACTAATAGCTGTGCGTGTCGAAAAGAATTCTTGGCTTTTAACCCTGACTTCATTTGTCATTCTATCAACCAAGACATGGTCCTATGCAAGATGTTCATATCAAATATGTTGGGAATGAAAGTAATTCGAGAGGGTGGCAGTCTAGTTGGTATCAAGTTGGTATTGACTTCAAAAGCACTCTTGTCAAAATATGTAGCAAGTTGAGTTGAAATAGCCCATTTTTTATTCATGACTATCAATGAATGTATGTTGTGGTATAGCGGAAAGCAAGTTGACAAATCAACAAAAATTACAATACCAAACAAAGCAATAATCATCCTAGTTCATTCTCAAAGAAAGTTCAACCATACACATCCTCCTTCTAAACTCCCATGAAAATAGAATATGTCTCTGTGGCAGATTCAGTCAAACTGCTATCCTCTGTTTTCCTGGATTTGTGCCCATAATTTTATTGTCTTCACCCATTCTTGGCTCCATCATTGTTTATGGTGCCTTTGCTCTGCAGCTTCAACACAGTGAAGTTCCACAGTTATATCTTCCACAAATAGCTTGAAGGTGGTGGTGTAAGACAAAAATTGGCTGAAGCATATGTATAAGGTTGGTCATGAGTATTTAAATTATTTTGAACAGTTTATGTACTTATTCATGCAAAGTTCTTACACATGGATGCATTGCTAGGTTTGATATAAGGAACCTGGTCTTGTATCTTGCTCCTGCATAACAGCATGAAAGTCTTAGAGTAGAGGAAAGAGAACGTAAAATTGGCGCATCACTGGGACTTTTCTCTTAGTACATTTGGACTGGGCTGCCTAGGGATGGACCATTTGTGAAACTCTACAAGAGTGTCATCTTGCCAGAAACATATCATTTCGAAGGGAAGGCAGACAAAATGTATGATAGAAATAGTCACTAATGGCAGTGTCAAACTATTCAAGGTTAAGCAAATATGAAAGGTTTCATATTGAAACGTTATCAATTATTTTTTACTTCATTAAACTTACCGAAGGAATTCTTAAGACCACGTTTCATCTAAGAAAACTTCTAATGGGACAGCTCCCACAAGTAGGACTGCAAAAGGGATTGTTGCACAGGGAGGGAAGATTTAGCTGATGGACACATTATTGCACTCTTAAATGTTCGTAAAAGTGGCAACGAAGACTTAACTTCAAATAGAGTGTTCTTGAAATAAAGGCATATCTTATTGCCAACAATCAAAGTGGAAGATACCATTGTCAAAACATTTCAAGACCTCATGCAAGCACTCCAAGGAAAGTAAAATACTAGAAAACAGCAACACATGGACACAATCAACAAGTGAAAACAACAATGCAAACACAAGAAGACTAGTCCCAAAGCACTCAACTCCTTGGTAGAACAACAAACCACACCAGCTTGTTGTGTTGTTTTGCTTTACTAGATGTGAAATTATTCATACACAATTATTTGGTGTCAAACACCACATGGACAAATTTTCTTCTTTGTGCGCAGATGGTCTCAGAGACTGTGGCCACCTCCTTCAGCTAACATCCTACTCTAATGGGTATTAGCAAAAGTAAAGATATAATTGATTGACATTTGACTTTTTGCCACATCTCACCATGTCACTGAGTGGCTCTCTGTCCACATTTGGCATTAGAAACCATGGTCACCTCCCTCTAACACCAAATACCCTATTTTAACAGGAGTAAGCATAAAAGAAATGAACAAAGTTGTTTGGTTATTTTTCATTGGATGCTCTTGATAAAAATCTTTTTTCAATGTCATGTCTTGCTACACCACTGACTATTCTCTGCCACAAGATCATATATTCTAATGGGTTAAGTAAGGCATGAACGATATTGTTATTTCATTTTCTTTACATGTGAGTGTTTTGCCATCACATTTTACCAGGTGTATCAAGACTAAATCAGAAAACAGTTTAAACATATCGTTTGCCTCCTTACTAGCAAACAGAGACCATGAGCTCAAAGCAAGAGAGAGGCTGATCAAACCAGAGGTCTGCAGGAAATAAAGCAAAATGGTCTGATTGATTCAGTGACTGAAATTCTTTGGCTGGACATTGGAGAGACTTCTGTGAAGTTCACTCCTGCTGAAGCAAACGTTTTGTGTAGGATGTTGACAGTAATCCTGTTTTGGAAGATTTTAGCTTGAGCAGTGTTGTTGGAAGGCTTCTGTACCTTTCGACATATAAGTTATGGCATAACCTATGCAGTTGATTGTTATGCATGCACATATTCTGTTCAAACAGATCTCAAGAATTGACATTAAAAGGATGAGGCAATATCTGAAAGGTATTGGTAATTGTGGTCTTGTGCTTAAACCTTCAAACAGCAGAAGATTGATTGTTATATTGATATTGACTTTTCAAGAAAGGGACAACTATATGGAGCAATGAGGCTTTGCTGGCAAAAATGACCTTAACCATGTGAGGTTGTCCAACAAAACAGCCTTCTGGTTGTCCAGATATATATTTATAAATAATAATATCAACTCATCTGGAGTTCTATTTAACTTCAAAGAGAACATAGTGATTTTTGTAGCTTGAAACAAAATTTAATGCATATTTACAATCACCTATCTCTATCTTTGACGACATCTGAAATACAGCAAATGTCAAGGTGAATGTGGACGAAAACATTCTCAACAAGGCGAGCAGTGTCACAAAAACATCAATGAGATGAATGTGTGATTGGTAGCGCATCCCAAATTGGGTCGAGTAACTACCCTCCAAGGCAGAGGTGCATCCCAAATTGGGTCGAGTAACTACCCTCCAAGGCAGAGGTCGCATCCACCCCATCCATCATCAATGCCTCCCCACCTTGACCATCCACGACATAAGATTTGTCCCCCATACGATACTGACTACCACCGCCATTATAATCCTCAGATAATCCTCCACCCTCCAAAACGCCAAGGAACAAACGGGCCCCAAAGTCCCCGCCACAGTAATCAACAAACAAACCTTTCGTCCCCAAACATCACTCAACTTCCCAAAGATCAGACACGCAAAGAACACCAAGGCGCCGCGAAGACACTCGGCAATCCCCATGACAACGTCGGTGTCCGATCCGTAGCATTGCAGCAGTAGAGATGGGGGACAGCGCGACCGCTAGATGCGCGGTGATGGCGGCTTCACGGCGATGCCAGCAGGAAGGTTGTCGGCAAAAAAATGAAGGAGTTAGGGCCGTCTTAATCCGTTTGGAAGGTGTCCGTGTGTCATGGTTTCTGATTTTTTGGCACGATCGTGCTGAGATGCTACTTGATGCTACACTGTATCACGTAATACACACCCATGATCACTAAGAGCAGAAGTTCGTGATATCACGTTGGTTAATGGCCTATGGTATGGTACTGACTTGTTCCCAAACTATATATATGAATGAGTATGGTACCATTGCGTTGTGAGTTCACACATCACGGTTCATGACTCCGTGAAATCCTTTAAACATTCACGCCCATGTTTTATCAAACAATGAACTAAAAGATTAGACGTTAAACTAAAATAATATACTCTGAACTAGTGTAAAATACAAAGAACTAAAATAATTTTAGTTGCAATACAATAAACTAAAATAATTTTAGTTGCAAGACACTAAACTAATCGCGCTTTTCTATTCAATACGCTGAACTTTCCGCTAATTTCCTACAATACGTTGAACGAAAGTGAAAAATAGTAGTCAAATACAATGAACTAAAAGGAATCCGGGAAAGACGCTGAACTAACTGATGTCAGATTGATGGTTTAGAATACCATTCCCGCAGCTCCCAGCATTGGTACATAGAGAGTATGGCGGAGTGAGTGTTCGTAAGTGACATTTTATGTTGGTGTAAGAAACATAACATGGTATACGTGGTACCATCGCCAGGAATTATCGCGGAATTGTTACAATCCACCATGAAAAGAACTGATTATGGGTCTGGCATCCTGAAGAGCTAATACTGTATCCAATGGAGCTGGGAGCTTGTTTTGCTGTCAGGATATCACAACAAAGTTGGCCAACTAAGGTGACAAAAGACAGAGAGTTCCTGAAATAGTTTTAGAGACTGTTAACAAAGAGCAGTGAGTAGTAAGAACACTTAAATGTATCTTTAGTCATTTTGAAATCTTAGAAAAGGAAGGTATTTGAATGAGTTCGAATGAGTCTACACGAGGTATCTTCCTTTTTCTGAAAGATCAGATATTAGATTTTATGCCAACGGTCCGTTGTGGTTTTGAGACCATTGCAGACACGACTTAGTCATGTCCATCATCGCCGAATTGTCCTGTTGTATGTACCCTCTGAACTGACCGAAAGGGATCTGATCACCCTCACAACACGGACAAACCTCCGACACATCACCATTACAACTCCATTACAAGCATATTATATCTAACGATGGCATCGAATCCCATCTTCGGATTGCTCTGGCTTAGTAAGTGTGACTTTGCGCTGGAAGTCTGGTTGACTGCAGCAAATGTGAGCTTTGTCACCAATAGCTGAGATTGCATGACTCACTCACCCTATTTTGATGCACGATGATGAAGTGAATCCTCGTCACTCTTCAAATCTAACTCTTATGTGATTCTCGTCCCATTTCATCACTCCCTTCGCAGTTCTTCTGTTCGTCTTAGCATGGCCTGTTGCAGGTGCGTACCACAAGCGCTGTCCGTCCCATGAGAAGTAAATAAATGCCTGTATTTCTCACTAATGAATATTCACACATTTCCACTCCATAGCACTGTGCGCTGGAATCTGGGTCGTTCTGATGGTAAGATTAGATCCGTCTTTTGGCTGAGTGGTACCGTCTTCTCGTTGTCTTGAACAATATACTCTCGGGTTGTCAACTGTTGTCAAAATCTCACCCTTTTTTCCTGCCGTCTCTTTCAGCCTTTTGAACCCTGCTGTGCCTGCACCAAATCCATCAACCAGACACTTGAGGACTTCGTCAAGTGGCCATTGGAATGTGGGAACGCCATCTATCGATGCAGTTCGGCGTGTCCTTCTCCTACGTCCTAATTTGTTTCGTCCTTCACTGAGCTCCCAACAACATAGCTTTGACTTCATTGCAATGTTGAATTATCTCTCGAGAAATTTGTGCCCGAATATTTGAGAATGCACGATTTGTGGGCCTGCTTCGTTAAGTCTACGCACGAAGCAAGTTTAATGTAACAATGATGTATTAAAAGTCTACCGCTGGTCATGCTAAGATTAGCTATTTAAGAACAAAACTACAATACTTCTTGTACAGTAAAAGTCGGTGATACATCTCTCCCAAATCAAAAATACCGATATCGAAAACTCAACAATGTCCCATGTTCAAGCAACAAAAGGCAGTTGTGCAATCTCCCTCCTATGTCTACCATGACGTTCACTGCTTCCTTCATCGTCTTCTTTCAACTCACGGAGCACACCCACAAAGCTCACCGTCTTCCCCATTTCGTCCCTCACCGGTCCCACCCTAACAAGGTTACGAAAGCGTCTTCCACTATTTGTATAGTTCGTTAAAACTACGCTAGCTTCCTCCCCCGCAAAAAGATGAGTAAGCAAAGCCGATACCGCAGCCCAGTCGGTATCAGGACCTTGGAGGAGCGGACCCAACGACTTCCCCGCGCACTCATCTCGCTTGTATCCGCACAATTCTTCCCAGGCGGTGTTAACCGCAGTGATAGGGAAGGGTTGCTTGATGTCCGTTATGACGATGGCACGTTTGTCTTGATCAAGTTTGGAGGGGGTGATTTCGTGGATTGTTCGGGGGAGTGGTTGGTTGGACGCAGATGAGACCATGTCGGCGTGGTCTTGTTCCAATTCGGGTAAAGAATCTTGGGTGTTTTCCATTTTATGAAGGGTCTGAAGATTGGATAGATTCAGTTGCGGGGGGAGCTTACTCCTCATATTTCGGGCAGTGACACTGGATGGCGATTGGAGAGTGGAATATGAGTTGAGCAGTTGTCGGGTCATGATCTTATCGAGGAGAGGGAATGTGTCGTCGGAGGCGAGGTCATTGTCAAGGTTGTCGTTAGTGAACGAGAGACTGTATACGACTTGCTGCAGCGAGGTCAGGTGCAACAAAAAGAGAGGGACGGAAGTGCGTGAGGTTAGCTTGACTGGTGTGAGTGATTTGTCGCGATGCAATGTCAAGCAAATGAACAAAACTCACCTCTCTCATGGAACTATCCGTATCAAAAGCATCGAAGAAGGACGACTTGGCCTTACTTGCTTCTTCGTTCGTGTGCATCGTCTTCCACAACGCGTAGGAAGCATAGTTGGCACGCGGAGACTTTAGTGATGACAACGGAGAGTGGACACGCTGCCTCGCTATGAGTCGCATGACATGTCGTGCTGTGGATGCTCTCATGACGGCTGATAGTGATGCAATTATATATTGAATTTATTACAAGGTGCGTAATGTGATCCTGCTGTTGACGTATCAATGCGACGAAGTAAATGACTGGCAAAATCCTGCTGTTGCTGCAGGTTGCTGCTAATGCTCGTGTTGACGATGTTATGTTTTTATGCCTCCTCAGCAATCATGCTTAGCGACTGTGAAGGGACTCGTGCGATAGACGATCGCAGTGATTGTTTGATATGGTATTGTACCATACAATACCGTACTTGTTTCAAAGACCATACACGCCATCTATCTATCTGGGAATCATCAGATCTGTCTTGTCTTGGATGCCTTCTATCTTGAATCTTCGATCTTGTCTTTACACGGTATTGTACCATAGAGGGAGTTCATGGTTTGAGGAAGAACTCGGGAAGTTATGTAAGTTCCGGAAAAGTGCCCATGAAAAATGCAAGAGGATATGAAAATACAGGAACTCTTTTTAACTCTTGTGCGCATTGGCTGGGTCAACCCTTTAACATACAAATTAACATTCAAGTTCAAACCTCAATGTTTGTTTGAACTTTTAACTTACGTCATTCATGTGAACTTGAGTCATATCAGACAAATTATTATTGTCACATGATTACAACGGTCACTTTTTTTAAAAAACGGAAGGATTCATGATTGCCCCCTCTACGATAATTTTAGGACGATTGAGGACGATGGTCCAATATTGTATTGCCTCGCTATCGCTTCATCATTTCGTTATTCATCACCATGGCCATGCCAGAATTACTCGTAATTCCATCGACGGCAAGCTTACCGTCATGAAGCAGAGGGCACAGTACAGCGCAGCCCATCTCATATACCACAGCTAGTCCAACGACGTTGCACTCGCGATCCGAAATCGTTCAATAACTATGGAAGAATCGCACAGCGGGTTCATGGCGCCCCTGTTGTATCACGCCAGAAAAGTTTTATTTCCCGACGCTCTCTCTGCCGATGTCGCGACCACTCCACATTTCCGTGGCATCGACAACGCGCCGGTCGCGAAGCAAACGCAGGATGCAACTGCATTCAAACGTAACGAAAAATCACGCCGAGGCAGGACGAATGCTGCGACTTGTTCGTTGGCGGCAGTCTCAACGGACGTAACAATGAAGAATCATGGCACGAAGCATTCGGCTGATTATTACGAAAAGGAGAATCGAATCCCCATTCCCAGGTCTAATAATATTAGAGGAGGAGCGTTTCGAAAAAAGATGGATTCACTTGCCTCCACAACTGCCCTAGAAGGAACACAGCGACACGGAAGAAGTGGCGGATTTCGTAGAAGAAGAGACGATTGGAGCAGTTTAGGATCGGTTCCTTCGTCGAGTAGCTTGGCGAAGTCTGTGCACAATGACTGTGAGGTGAAAGTGCCTGGTGTGGGCAAGACAACAAAACCTCTAGAACAATTGGATTCGAAGTGGAACTCACTGAGTTCACAACAATCTTCATCGAACGAGAATATTTCTTCGGGATCCCATCAAAATCTTCCAGACAACCGCGATACCAACAACTCAGTTTCATCTATTCATGAATCGAAGAAAGAACGCCGACGTCGTCGAAGAGGCCGATGCCAACACCCCGTATCGTCGCTCGTTCAAAACTGTGACAACGAATCAAACAAAATGGATAATGGTAAAAGGGCGACTGTCGTGTCTTCTCTGATGAATCTCCCTTCCTCGATTCAGAAGCAACATCAACGACCTCATTCTGTCTCTGATGCTGCGGCTCTCCGTCGAAATCAAAATCGCCAATCATCCACCAAAGGTCAAGAAGATGACCTCATTCATAACATTCAATCCATGAAAATAATAGACGACGCGCTAAAGTCTCCAAGTAAAATTCAATCATTCCAACCTCAACAATCCCTTCCATCACCATCCTTTCATTCTCCGATTGTATACAAACAACGCCCATTCGCAACAGCAGGCGAATGCACCAGTCCTCCCAGTGCTTTACATCGCGTTGCATCGGTGACGAATCACATTTTCCAAAAGGCTGTCACTAGTTGCACTCCGGCATCCAAAGCTTCTCACGATTATACCCCGGGTTCATCTGCGAGGCCGGTGAGGAAACGCATGGACAAGAAGAAAACTCCAGATAAGCTTATAGGACTGGAGGAGTGTGGTAGTGTGGATGTGATGTCGCCAATGGCTGCTTCGCCTCTTGTGACCGAGTTTAGTGTGACACCCAAATCACTTGTTAGACGGCAGAGACGGATTGAGAAATCAAATGATTTGACAGAAAAAGATAATGCACTCGAAGGAGCTAATGATGTCCAGGACTGCGCCGTCTCCCTTGATTGTGTCGAAGATCATGATGAAACGAGTCATGATGGTGTCAGTCCTCGTGATTTGCTGATATCTCGTTTAAATGAATGTGAAGTACCTGAACTTGGCGTTGCGGGATTCGGTTGTGCCAAGGCCAATCTATTTCCTGATAGGTTCGATGCAAGTGCTGTAGATTGCAATGTACCATCCAATACTGCCGCAAACGAAACCAAGGTCATGCGTGGATCATCTGTCATTGCTGTGGAGATGGCGACTCCTCGTGTCAATAGACCCAAGTTGGCTATGGAAGATTCGAGACCGGACGAAAACAGAACTAAAGTTAGCATTCGAGGATCGGCTGTGTTGTCGGTACAAAAAGCTCCACCGTTATGGAAGCCTGAAATGCCGTCGCAGGTAGAGCGTGGCGGATCAGCTGATAAAGTCATAAAGAAGACAAAAGCAAAGCACAAGAAATCTGGCTCCAAGAAGTTATCGGTGCCAACATCAAGGACCACTGCGAAACCTGAATTACATGAAACGCAACAGAGCAAGTTCGACGAAGCTATCTTAGCAGGAGAAGGTAAGAGAAGGTCAGCTAGGGAGTCCAAGCCTACAGATCGTTTCACTGTTGATACGTGGAATGATAATGATCACGAAGTAGGTGCCAGAAAAGTTCGATTTACGAACAATGATGCTGATGATTTATCTCCGGAAAAGCTCAATGGAGCGAATAATTGTAATCCTACATCACCATTGATAAAGAAAAATGAGTGTGTTATAAAACATGAGATGTGCGCAGAGAATCAAGATCCTTCGGCATTATCATCAGAGCAAGACATGACTACGACACATTCACGCTCTTGCTCATCAAGTGATGGCCAATGGTCGAGTGAAGAGGTTTCCATGCTTCGGAAAGCCCAAAACAATATCGACCCCACTATATCATCCTACTGGGAAGAAGTAGCCTGTCTTCTTGGGGGCAAATCAGCATCGGAATGTCGAGAGAAATGGTTTTCTCTGGTGGCAACTCCAAAGGGTCGGCCACAAAAAGATGCCATGAAGGATCAGTTGCCACGTGGCAGTTCGAATAGCAAAATTGTCAATAATACATCATTTGACGAAGAGGATGATTTGTTCCAGTCAACGCCATGGCGTGGTGCACTATTGGATTTACAAAATGATACTCTTGCAAAGAAACTAAGTCAAACGTCTACATTCGGAACTTCTTTTGGTCTTAGCCCATGCATACAATCTGC
The DNA here is from genome assembly GCA_013187285.1 of Cyclotella cryptica. Lineage (NCBI taxonomy): Eukaryota > Bacillariophyta > Thalassiosirophyceae > Thalassiosirales > Thalassiosiraceae > Cyclotella > Cyclotella cryptica. The sequence continues at coordinate 47,126 of JABMIG010000203.1, read as the reverse complement.
AGCAGTCACGAACTCGTTTTTGCAGCATCAAGATACATCAGCCCTCAAGGATAGGAGGAAGGGATATAAAACATACATTGATAATCTTAGGAAAGATCTCAATCCATCGAACAAGAATGCAAAGAAGGGAGCTATACACAAGCACGTGGACAGTCAGCGCAGTGTTCCTTTAGAGAACGGAGTTTGGGGGGTGTTGAGGGTAGACGGATCAGTACAAATATCTATGCAGGAAGAAAGTGAGGAGGAGATGGATGACTTTTTTGATGAGGAGGTAGAAGATTAGAGTCTCCTATGTTTTGAATTATTTTTATATGTCAGTTAATTTTTCTCCGATAAAGTTGATCATTTGGAGCCAGAAAAATAATAAGGACCAGCGCTTAGTAAGCACTACGAGTACACGATTATTGAGGTTTAGGGAAACTGCAAAATAGAGCTTAACCCTCCAACACATAAGTAAATTAACTTATGCAGGATCCTGCATATGTTAACTAAAATGACCTTGTTTTCTCATGTTCTGGTCACTTTCGCGACATTCTGAAGCATCAGCTGAAATCATCACAAAAAATTGGCTCTAGAGACGCTCATGACGCCTACCATTGTTCTGCTTGTTCATTTTGTGCTGTTGTGACATCAACAAGGCAGCGCACATGCTTTAGGACACACTTCAATCTCCGCGATCGCACTCATCATCACATCCGTTCGCAATCTCCATCTTACAAATCGCAAATGTCCCACGATACCATGGATGGAAAAGAAGGATGATAGAAGACAAAAGGGTAAAAGGAATCAACAATGTGGGAATTTTTGGGATGACTCTAATGATGATGACGATATTGACGTTGATGGAACAATGCAGGAGGGGATGGAGTCGTCAATTGATCCATTCAAGGAGGCACTCATCAATGATAAAATCGACATGGGTGATGGCATGGCAGCCGTTGCATCCGATGCAGCAATCTCCAACTAAACAAATATTGAGAACCCAGAATCCACCGGCAAATCCAGCAGCATAGAAGAATTGGAAATCCTCTCGAAAGGATTTCAAAAGCAAGAAAAAATTTGACAATGATGTCAAGAGTAAGAAGAATAAGAAGATGTTGATGAAGTATGAGAGGAAGTTGCAGAGGGAGGTTGTGGATGACTTGTTGGATGAGTTGGGATAATTAAGGATGTTTGACAGTCTTACATCTTTGATTGACGAGGAATATTTATTTTATGGTAGACAATATGACACTCCACACATTTTAGTCTGAGCTGTAGAGGGTGACGCATGATTATTACTAAGTGCTCCCAAATCCCGAAACAATCTTCACATGGTTCAATCAGAGAACCGTTACACCCTGCCTATAAAGAAGGGCTTTGCAAGGGTTGTTGTTGCAGTCAGGGCAGAACATTTGGCCAGGGATGGGACGAGACAACAGCAGAGGAAGAGCAATCAAGGCATCAAGGACAGGGGTGTTGAAAAGAGTTTTAGAAGAGCAAAGAAAGGATGTAACACTGCTCGTGCAGCAACAGGAAGGGAAGAGACCACAGTAGGGGAAGATTTACTAAGGCATCAGGGATGAAAAGGGACTGGGCTTTGACAGAAGTTTAAGAAGAGCAGGGAGAGAAGAGACACGTGTGAATCTGCACGTGCAAAGACTGGAAGGGAATAGACAACAGCATGGGAAGAGAGGTGAAGGCTTTGAGGAAAACAAGGGATGGGGTGTTGATGAGCATTGAATGAGCACGGGGGAGAGACGGGGCTGATTGTGTGAAATTGCACATGCGAAGATGACACTCAAGTGAAGAGCTGTAATGCCTTAAATACCTTAACTTATGCAAGATTCTGCATAAGTTGAAAACAACTTATGCAGAATCTTGCATAAGTTAAGGTACTTTAAGGAGAAACTCGGTTGAAGGGTTAAAAATAAAAATAAAAAAACATTTTGGTTGAGAGGAGGAAGAAGAGAATTTTTTGAACTGCGTGTCTCACATTATATAACTGCCCGATCTACAATTCTACATTTTGTAAGAGTCAAATATTACACTTGTCGGAAAGAGTACATTAATGAGCAAAAGTACATTCTCATTTGTGCATGCTTTTCGGCGAAAATAAGAATTGCACACGGTTTAAAATATATGAAGTTATGAATATTTATATAAACAATTACAACGGAACAGCAAGATTAAAACGAGAATTCGCTAAGTTCAATTTTCTCTAGTAAGACTATCGGCAAGAAATAAGACTTTCTGCAAGAAATTAGACTATTTTCGACAGACCACATTGTAGCCACACCTTTGGGTCTTCGGCATTTCACTATGCCTCAGACCAAGCGCCTGCCCAAACAGGTCGCCCGCAGAGAGATTGTAGCGCTGGGCATCGCTACAGACTCTACCACGCTTCCTGACCACCCATGCACTGTGGACGACCGCACCTACTACCCGGCAGGCTACTGATGCCGGGCTTTTCATGTTAAGGGGCTGGCTACACTACGGTTAGGGGACCGAGTGTCTTAGCTAGACATTGGCGTGGGAACACTACACTAAGGAGACACTAGTAAATGTGTAGTGACGGCCCGGCATCAGTAGCCTGCCCAAAAATAGTCTTATTTCTCGCAGATAGTCTTATCTTTTGGAGAACACTTATTTTTCAAAGATAAGAGGTCTCTTCTCTGTAAGAATAATATGGATTCATGTAAGATTCAATGAGGCTGTGGGAAAATCATAAGTGAATGATATTTAGAATACTACTAAGTCTAAAAGTGTTGAAATAACCAATAACCATTTTTTTACATTTACATCATATTATAGTATTCAGTAGTATCAAATACACATCTGTAATCACTATGGTAGTGCTATGTAACGACAAGACAAGCGAGCGAGCAAGAGAGTGAGAGTGGTTGGCAGTGAAACGAGTGCCAGTCAAGTGCCGGTCATTGAGGTTGAGGGAACCTCCTACTATGAGATTAAAAATTACTAGCAGCCGCTGCAAGATTTTTTAGCAACGGCGGGAGCCCGAACAAAGGAAAAAGTTATAACAGTGGCCGCCGTGCGCACTGGCATGACTTTTGTAGTAAGTGCTTTGCAATAAGCTAGCGCGGCATGCACTGGCACGACTTTTGTAGTACTTACATCATGTGCTTTCCAATTAAATAAAGCAAACGCACACGAGTACCGCTTCTGACGTCATTTTGGTCGATGATGACAAGGTGGCAGCTACCTAGGTAGAGTTGTGCCAGGTTCCAAGATGGACAAAGGTTTTGCTGTGGAATGAATTGAGTTTTAAAAGTAGGGTGAGGTCAAGTACCTATCCCAACAGTCTTGCAAGAAAGAGAAATATTGCCAAAGTTTTATTCCGAGGATGAGGAGGAGTCGCATGCAATGAGTCTCACTTGAATTCGCAACAGCCCTTATAACATGGGAGTTCATCGCTACGCATAAATAGCAGAGCATGGGAGTGATCGCTGAACAGCCTGTTGATGAAACAGCCCAGATAACCTATGTTGGGAATGTCGCGACACAACATGTCGGCTGGGGGGTACCAAAGACATGCCATGTCGCGACATTCCGCAACACTGAAGACATGTCTCGGAATGTCGCCGTGACATGTCAGGAAGACATTACTTCATGAGGTGTCTAGAAGACATGTGAATGTCGCTACATATGACATGTCTTCAGCGATGTCTTTGTACTCTCTAGTAGACATGCAATGTAGCATACTCAATGTAGATAATGTGATGTATATTCAGTATTGATTCAGAGACAACAAAGATATTACAATTAGATCTAAGATATTCAGTATTGACCCAGAGACAACAAAGAGATTACAATGAAGTGTCACTACTCTCCCTCGCTACCCACTTCTTCTACGTCCTTTCGAACTATTTCAATACGACGCTACAATTGTCCGTAGTTGTTGGCCAAAGTTCATTTGAATTGGGAGGGGTATGGTGAGTAACGGTAGGATCAGTAGATTGAATTTTCAATTAAATAGTTGAAAAGAAAAAAAGAAACATGGCAGAACTCACCAGTCAGGTGAATAATGGACCTGTTTTTTGCCAGCAGGGCTCTTGATAAGAGAGGATGCAGCGACGGGTCAATGGAGTTGATTTGAAGTGGGAGGGGTGTCGCTGACATTTTTAATTAAATAGTTGAAAAGAACAAATAAAAATGGCAGAACTCACCAGTCAGGTGAGTAATGGACCTGAATCTTTTTTTGCCAGCACGGCTGTTGATCGTATAGGACGCGGCGACGTCGCGATGTTGTTGATTTGATGTGGGAGGGGTGTGGAGAAGAAGGGCAGTGTCTGCACATTCAGTTTTCAATTAAATAGTTGGAAACAAAAAAACAAATGGCAGAACTCACCAGTCAGGTGATTATTGGACCTGATTCTTTTTTTGCAAGCACGGCTGTTGATCATATAGGATGCGGCGACGTCGCGATGTTGTTGATTTGATGTGGGAGGGGTGTGGAGAGGAAGGGCAGGGTAAGTAAGGACGATTTTCAATTAAATAGTTGAAAATAAAAAAAATGGCAGAACTCCCCACTCAGGTGAGCTATGGACCTGATTCTTTTTTTGCCAGCACGGCTGTTTATTGTAGAGGACACGGCAACGAGCGATGTTGTTGATTAGATGTGGGAGGGGTGTGGGGAGGAATGGCAGGGTCAGTAAGGACAATTTTCAATTATATTGTTTAGCATGTAAAAAAACCAAAATCAGCATAACACAACAACCAACCTGTCTTTTGAGGGGGCGTTGAGGACGTCGCATTGGCACGATGTCTGGGAAGATGATGAGCCAACTCGCGGCTCAAAACTCCATGAACTCACAGAGATCGCAGGGGGTGACTGTCTGCGTGAGCGGAAATCCCATTGTTTTGTTTTGTTATGGGGCAATGTAAAAATGGCCGCGCGTGGCCATCTGCTTGATGATTCACCATTGAACACAATTATTTTTGATGATGCCTTAAAGTGACACCTTTATGCTGAAACCAATTTTTGGTGATGAGTTAAACATTGTAACCGGTAGTATGTACAAGAATTTTTGGCCATGCTTTATGTTGAGTTAAGATATACTTTTAAAGGTAACCACAGCCGCAAAATTCTGTGACTACCCACATATGTTAAACACGAAAACGGCAAATTTACAGGTAAAAATGTGATAATATTTAGAAGTTACCAATTATGGTCATAAGTGAAAAAAGTGTCCCACAATGGAGAAGAAGGAAAAAAATTCTAAATTAATGATAAACTAACATTTTTTCAAGAAAAAATCTTGATTGTGAGTAAAAAGTGATTGGTATCAAACAATAGTATCTTACTACATATCATAAGAAAGTACATATGATACTGTGAATAATATAATTTCAAAAAAATAAGACTATCTCTGAGAGATAAGACCACTGCAAACGAAAAACACGGTAACCTCCCGTACACTCGCAAAATGTCAGAGTGTACGGGAGGTTACCGAATTTCAAGAGTGTACGGGTGGGTTACCGGTTTTTTTATACATTACTTAAGCCGCATTTTTGTTTATCACGCTAAGCTATGAAGCAAAAAATTCCAGTGGTTGTTTGTTTCATGACTCACATTTTGCAAATCACGAGTTGTAAACAGCAAGATCACCTGTTGGGTCTAGTTTTGGTTTCAATTCTAGGCTTGATCTATGATTTCATTTGGTGAGTGCGCTTTGGGCCTATTCATATTTTCAAAATAATATGGTACTATCAGAAGTGACTGCGCCAAAAAAGAGAACACATAAGAATAATAAGTGGGGCTGAAAATTGGCGTAGTGTGTCTACGTGTTTGTTACTTATTCCTTTGTATCACGTCACCTAATTCTTGTGTGGCATATTTGTATGATAATACAGTTTTAGTACATCTACGTATGGTACCATACTACAACAATGGTGCTTGACCCAGACACAACAGTATGGTACAATAGCAGTGTGCCCTCTCACTGCTTTCACATCACACAATTATTTTTCAATTACATCACTGATACCCCACCGGCCCATCATGGGAATGGCCGAAACTCAGTCCACAGACTCCCGCCTTGCACCGCCATGTTGCCAACAACAATTGGCAGCGGCGGGTATATTTTGGGGTGAGTAATCATGATTCCATTTTCTCACTATTATACTCACCACACGGCCAATTTTTCAATTAATTAGTTGCAGGCCTGCCGGCGAAATCGCCAAAACTCAGTCCACAGACTGAGTTAGGCATCCGCCTTGGACCGCCATGTTGCCAACAATTGGCAGCGGCGGGTATATTTTGGGGGTGAGTTGTGATGAACTCACCATTTTTCGCACTATTATACTCACCACACGTCCAATTTTTTTCAATTAATTAGTTGCAGGCCTTGGCGAAATCGCCAAAACTCAGTCCACAGACTGAGTTAGGCATCCGCCTTGCACCGCCGTGTTGCCAACAACAATTGGCAGGCGGGTATATTTTGGGTGAGTTGTGATGAACTCACCATTTTTCGCACTATAATACTCACCACACGTCCATTTTTTCAATTAACTAGTTACAGGTGTACTGGCGAAATCGCCGAAACTCAGTCCACAGACTGAGTTTGGCATCTCGGCTTGCACCGCCGTGTTGCCAACAACAATTGGCAGCGGGTATATTTTGGGGTGAGTTTGATGAACTCACCATTTTTGCACTATAATACTCACCACACGTCCATTTTTCAATTAACTAGTTACAGGTGTACTGGCAAAATCGCGAAAACTCAGTCCACAGACTGAGTTAGGCATCCCGCTTGACCGCCATGTTGCCAACAACAATTGGCAGCGGCTGGTATATTTTGGGGTGAGTTTTGATGAACTCACCATTTTTCGCACTATTATACTCACCACACGTCCAATTTTTTCAATTAACTAGTTACAGGTGTACTGGTGAAATCGCCAAACTCAGTCCACAGACTGAGTTAGGCATTCTGCCTTGGACCGCCATGTTAACAACAATTGGCAGCGGCGGTATATTTTGGGGTGAGTTTGATGAACTCATCATTTTGGACCCTATTATACTCAACACCTGTTAAATTTTTTCACTGAAATAGTTACAGGCCCAGTTCTGAAATCCCCAAAACTCAGTCCACAGACTGAGTTTGGGATTCTCTTTACACCGCCGTGTTGCCAACAATATTTGGCAGCGGCGGGTATATTAACAGAGGTGAGTTGAATAGAATACAATTTCTACACATGTCTTGACTACATCTAATTTTCAATTATTTTATTTCAGGCCAGGCACGGAACAGCGAAACTCAGTCCACAGACTGAGTTTGGCATTCGCCTTGCACCGCCGTGTTGCCAACAACAATTGGCAGAGGGTAAATTTTATGGGTGAGTTATTGAAGTCATACTATATTTCAATTGTTTTCATTTCAGCTTAGTTTCAATTAAATAATTAATTTTCTTCTACCTTGGTGATATATTGTCCACAGTATCGTTTTCATCTTGGAGCAGCTTGGGGCTGAAATTTTGGCACCTGTGTCCTTTTGGTGGGCGATGTGTTGGGCGGGCCCCTAAAATATGTTAATGTAGTATGTTTAATTATATTAGTGGAGATAAATTACACATACTCTATTATTGTAGTCCAACAGTAGGTAGCCCTCGGTAACCCTCCTGTAACGTTCCGGTAGCCCTCGTATGCTCCGGTAACCTCCGTACTCTCCGGTAGCCTTCCGTAACCTTCGGTTACCCTCCCTACACTTCCGGTTACCCTCCCGTACACTTCCGGTATGCCACCGGTAAACATTTTTGCTACTAAGTAATGCAGTTATAGCCACTAATTAGATTGATATTGATTCTAAGACTTACTGAGAGTCTGTTTTCCTGTAAAACATACCAATTCCTATCGTACGTAGAAAAAATCGAAAAGCTCCTTTTGGTCTCAAATTTCCGGTAACCTCCTGGTAGACTCCGGTAACCCTAGTCTTATTTGTCAGAGAGAGGCTTATTTCTGAAATAGTCTTATTTATAATGCTATTTCTGAAATACCTAATAAATAGACTAGTTTGATCCCAACTCATCATTTTTGACCTAATCATACTCAACACATGTTAATTTTTTCACTGAAATAGTTACAGGCCCAGTTCTGAAATCCCAAAACTCAGTCCACAGACTGAGTTTGGGGAATTCACTTTGCACGCCCGTGTTACCAACAACAATTGACAGCGCAGGTATATATTATTAACAGAGGTGAGTTGAATAGAATACAATAATTTCTACACATGTCTTGACTGCATCTAATTTTCAATTATTTTATTTCAGGCCAGGCAGGAACAGCCCGAGCACAGTCCACAGACTGAGTTTGGCATTTCGCCTTGCACCGCCGTGTTGCCAACAACAATTGGCGGGTATATTTGGGGTGAGTTATTGAAGTCATACTATATTTCAATTGTTTTCATTTCAGCTTAGTTTCAATTAAATAATTATTTTCTTCTACCTTGGAGATATATTGTGTCCAGTATTTTCATCTTGGAGCAGCTTGGGGCTGAAATTTTGGCACCTGTGTCCTTTTGGTGGGCGATGTGTTGGGCGGGCCCCTAAAATATGTTAATGTAGTATGTTTAATTATATTAGTGGAGATAAATTACACATACTCTATTATTCTATAGTCCAACAGTAGGTAGCCCTCCCGGTAACCGTCCTGTAACGTTCAGGTAGCCCTCCCGTATGTTCCGGTAACACTCCCGTATGCTCCGGTAGCTTTCCCGTAACCTTCCGGTTACCCTCCAGTACACTTCCGGTATGCCACGGTAAACATTTTTTAGCTACTAAGTAATGCAGTTATAGCCACTAATTAGGTGATATTGATTCTAAGACTTACTGAAGTCTGTTTTCCTGTAAAAACATACCAATTCCTATTATGCGTGAAAAAAATCGAAAAGCTCCTTTTGGTCTCAAATTTCGGTAACATCCTGGTAGGCTATTGTAACCTAGTCTTATTTGTCAGAGAAATTTATTTCTCGGAAATAGTCTTATTTATAATGCTATTTCTGAAATAAGCACTTCCCTGATAAATAAGACTAATTTGATGAACTCATCATTTTTTGACCTATTATACTCAATACATGTTAAATTTTTTCACTGAAATAGTTACAGACCCAGTTCTGAAATCCCCAAAACTCAGTCCACAGACTGAGTTTGGGGAATTCACTGCACGCGTGTTGCCAACAACAATTGGAGCGGCAGGTATATTAACAGAATTGAGTTGAATAGAATACAATAATTTCTACATGTCTTGACTACATCTAATTTTCAATTATTTTATTTCAGGCCAGGCAGAACAGCGAAACTCAGTCCACAGACTGAGTTTGGCATTTCGCCTGCACCGCCGTGTTGCCAACAACAATTGGCAGCGGCGGGTATATTTTGGGTTGAGTTATTGAAGTCATACTATATTTCAATTGTTTTCATTTCAGCTTAGTTTCAATTAAATAATTAATTTTCTTCTACCTTGGAGATATATTGTCCACAGTATTGTTTTCATCTTGGAGCAGCTTGGGGCTGAAATTTTGGCACCTGTGTCCTTTTGGTGGGCGATGTGTTGGGCGAGGCCCCTAAAATATGTTAATGTAGTATGTTTAATTATATTAGTGGAGATAAATTACACATACTCTATTATTGTAGTCCAACAGTAGGTAGCCCTCCCGGTAACCATCCTGTAGCGTTCGGTAGCCCTCCCGTATGCTCCGGTAACCCTGCCCGTATCGGTAGCTTTCCGTAACCTTCGGTTACCCTCCCGTCACTTCGGTGACCCTCCATTACACTTCGGTATGCCACCGGTAAACATTTTTAGCTACTAAGTAATGCAGTTATAGCCACTAATTAGATTGATATTGATTCTAAGACTTAGAAGTCTGTTTTCCTGTAAAACATACCAATTCTATTGTACGTAGAAAAAATCGAAAAGCTCTTTTTTGGTCTCAAATTTCCGGTAACATCCTGGTAGGCTCTGGTAACCCTAGTCTTATTTGTCAGAGAAGGCTTATTTCTCGGAAATAGTCTTATTTATAATGCTATTTCTGAGAAATAAGCCTTCCCATAAGACTAATCCTGATGAACTCATCATTTTGACCTATTATACTCAACACATGTTAATTTTTCACTGAAATAGTTACAGGCCCAGTTCTGAAATCCCAAAACTCAGTCCACAGACTGAGTTTGGGAGTTCACTTTGCACCGCCGTGTTGCCAACAACAATTGACAGCGGCAGGTATATTAACAAGTGAGTTGAATGATAATAATTTCTACACATGTCTTGACTACATCTAATTTTCAATTATTTTATTTCAGGCCAGGCACGGAACAGCGAAACTCAGTCCACAGACTGAGTTTGGCATTCCATGCTACGCCGTGTTGTCAACAACAATTGGCAGCGGCGGGTATATTTTGGGGGTGAGTTATTGAAGTCATACTATATCAATTGTTTTCATTTCAGCTTAGTTTCAATTAAATAATTAATTTTCTTCTACCTTGGAGATATATTGTCCACAGTATTGTTTTTCATCTTGGAGCAGCTTGGGGCTGAAATTTTGGCACCTGTGTCCTTTTGGTGGGCGATGTGTTGGGCGGGCCCCTAAAATATGTTAATGTAGTATGTTTAATTATATTAGTGGAGATAAATTACACATACTCTATTATTGTAGTCCAACAGTAGGTAGCCCTCCAGTAGCACCGTCCTGCGTTCAGGTAGCCCTCCCGTATGTTCGGTAACCCTCCCGTATGCTCGGTAGCTTTCCCGTAACCTTCGGTTACCCTCCAGTACACTTCGGTATGCCACGGTAAACATTTTTAGCTACTAAGTAATGCAGTTATAGCCACTAATTAGATTGATATTGATTCTAAGACTTACTGAGAAGTCTGTTTTCCTGTAAAAACACCAATTCCTATTGTGCATTAGAAAAAATCGAAAAGCTCCTTTTTGGTCTCAAATTTCGGTAACATCCTGGTAGGCTATTGTAACCCTAGTCTTATTTGTCAGAGAAGGCTTATTTATCGGAAATAGTCTTATTTATAATGCTATTTCTGAGAAATAATCTTCCTGATAAATAAGACTAGTTTTGATGAACTCATCATTTTTGACCCTATTATACTCAATACATGTTAAATTTTTTCACTGAAATAGTTACAGACCCAGTTCTGAAATCCCCAAAACTCAGTCCACAGACTGAGTTTGGGAGTTCACTGCCGTGTTGCCAACAACAATTGGCAGCGGCAGGTATATTAACAGAGGTGAGTTGAATAGAATACAATAATTTCTACACATGTCTTGACTACATCTAATTTTCAATTATTTTATTTCAGGCCAGGCAAGGAAACAGCCGAAACTCAGTCCACAGACTGAGTTTGGCATTATGCACCGCCGTGTTGCCAACAACAATTGGCAGGGTATATTTTGGGGGGGAGTTATTGAAGTCATACTATATTTCAATTGTTTTCATTTCAGCTTAGTTTCAATTAAATAATTAATTTTCTTCTACCTTGGAGATATATTGTCCACAGTATTGTTTTTCATCTTGGAGCAGCGGGGCTGAAATTTTGGCACCTGTGTCCTTTTGGTGGGCGATGTGTTGGGCGGGCCCCTAAAATATGTTAATGTAGTATGTTTAATTATATTAGTGGAGATAAATTACACATAATCTATTATTGTAGTCCAACAGTAGGTAGCCCTCCGGTAACCATCCTGTAACGTTCAGGTAGCCCTCCCGTATGCTCCGGTAACCCTCCGTATGCTCTGAACCCTCCATTGCTCCGGTAGCTTTCCGTAACCTTCCAGTTTCCCTCCAGTACACTTCCGGTGACCCTCCAGTACACTTCTGGTATGCCACGGTAAACATTTTTTAGCTACTAAGTAATGCAGTTATAGCCACTAATTAGATTGATATTGATTCTAAGACTTACTGAGAAGTCTGTTTTCCTGTAAAAACATACCAATTCCTATTGTACGTAGAAAAAAATCGAAAAGCTCTTTTTGGTCTCAAATTTCCGGTAACATCCCGGTAGGCTCTGGTAACCCTAGTCTTATTTGTCAGAAGGCTTATTTCTCGGAAATAGTCTTATTTATAATGCTATATCTGAGAAATAAGCCTTCCCTGATAAATAAGACTAGTTTTGATGAACTCATCATTTTTGACCCTATTATACTCAACACATGTAAGATTTATCACTGAAATAGTTACAGGCCCAGTTCTGAAATCCCCAAAACTCAGTCCACAGACTGAGTTTGGGAGTTCACTTTGCACCGCCGTGTTGCCAACAACAATTGGCAGCGGCAGGTATATTAACAGAGGTGAGTTGAATAGAATACAATAATTTCTACACATGTCTTGACTACATCTAATTTTCAATTATTTTATTTCAGGCCAGGCACAGGAACAG
>JABMIG010000203.1:0-34738 GCA_013187285.1 Cyclotella cryptica | reverse complement strand
AGCCTTCCCTGATAAATAAGACTAATATTTTTGAGAAAATGATGACCGAGATTACGTTTCCAGGATCAATCAATATTGAATACAACTACCTAGGTAGTTAGGTACGGTATGTTTTATAAATAGAGACAAGTTCCCTCAATCTCACAATCATCTCTCTCTAGAACGTGTTTTTCAGTCACACTGTGACTAATCACTACTGACGTCAGACTGAATGTGCCTATTTGCAAGGATAGGCTTATTTGTGAGGATAGGCTTATTTGCGAGCTCACAAATAAGAGAATCCTCGCAGATAAGCTTATTTTCCACATAGGAATAGTACGCTCTCGCAAATAAGGCTATCCTTGCAGATAGCACTATTTATAGTGCTATCTGCAAGAAATACGCTATCTGTGAGAAATCAGCTATTTGTAAGAAATAAGCTATCTGCGGGATTAAAAAGGAAAAAGGACCAATGGTCATTGAGTTGCACACAGCACACAAACCGGCTCTTGTTGTCATGGACTCTGCTCTGTCTTGCCTCCCTCCCATAAAACAAACACATGTCTAACTGCTGTCCAAAGTGGGGGACAAAACTGAAGAGCAGATTTTTATTCAAGTATGGTAGACAATTTATATATACTGTAAAGCTACCATAACAATGCAAAGTTACAGAATAGAGAAACAAATAATGTACATCATTAAAAATTAGAAAAATTGTACATCATTAAAACTTTACACTCAAGTGAAGAGCTGTAATGCCTTAAATACCTTAACTTGTGCAATATCCTGCACAAGTTGTAAAAACAACTTATGCAGGATCTTACACAATTTAAGATACTTTAAGGGGAACCTCCATTGGAGGGTTAAATAAGGCTTATTTATCCAAAGTAGTCTTACTTATAAGACTTTTTTTGAGAAATGAGCTGTATTTGAAAAATTCGCCTTATTCAAAAAATGACACTATTTTAGAGAAACACACCCTAATTATTATTCAAGCGGTAGTTCAATGTTTTGACTACCTCTATTTTGTCATTTTTTCAAAAGGCTATTTATTTTCAAATGCCTACTTACATCATTTTCAATAATACAATGTACTACATAATGTGTTAATCCTACATTAGGCTGGGACTTTGTATGCTCTACGGACCGATCAGATCTGATCGGAGTGAGTCCCACGAGCCCAATTGGCTTATCGATACTGCGAATCAGTGACTTTTTAGGCCCCAATGAATGCCTCCAATCCAATTAAGCCCCCTTTTTGGATTGGTTGATTGTTTCTGTCATGAGTCCGATAGTCCAATACAAGCCCTATTGGAACTCAAATTTCCAGGGGTGTTCAATCGACTGATCGGTTTTTCTATGGGCTTCTTACGCATAAGTACGTAGAATGATGGAAAGTGGTGGGAAATTCACAGACGTGGTGAAGAAAAAGTTGACATGGTGAAGAAAAAGATGACGTGGCAAGAAAAAAATGACATGGCGGGAAAAAATTGGTTGGACTATTGCCCTATCGGATGCGATTGGCTCGCGACTCCCAGCAATTGCGCCTACAAAGTCAAGTCCAATACAAAATGGTCATTCACCAAGAATTCTGTCATGGATTCCGATTGGTCGATCGGGATCCAACCTTACAAAGTCCCAGCCTTAGGCTGTTTCATGATCACCTAACAATATTTTTTCCCAATTTTAACCTCATAAAATGTTGCATTTACTGAAAGAACAACTTTTCTAAAAATAATGCTATCTGTTGAAAATAGTCCTTTCTGTTGATATGCCATAAATACTGCATATGCTACAATGCCTTATTTTGACAATTTCCCTCAACCTCATTGTACCAAAATTATGGCTACCGATCAACGTAATGCAGCCACAGTTGTTGTTTTTTCACTAAATTCACGCTTCCATGTGGAGTCCTGAGTTTTTGGTCAAAAAGAGCCTAAAAAGTGCTATAGCACAGTCTACATGATCCCTCATTTTGACCAATGAGTTAAACTATTACTGCAATTCCTGGTTTAAAGGTGTCACCGGTGTATAAGTACAGAGCTAATTCCACATATATTTGTTGTTTTTATGTGTTCCACCCATGCTTAGTTCACGTGGAACACATAAAACGTTTCTCGATGTTATGAGTTACATGCCCATATGTGTAGCTCCCAGTAGCTCCAGCTGGCTGTTGAGTTATGAGGAAAAGCTGCCAAACTCACATGCATCATCATCACACCGAAGCACAACACAACTGTTTCCAGCAAACACATGATGCATTGAATCATCTTGGTGGTGTCTTGCCCTGTGACAATGGGTGTAGCTGTGAGTTACACCTGTTTGGGTGTGGTAACTCCTTAGTTATTAATTGTGATGACCACCGAGTGGGCATGCAGCTGCATTTGTGGATGACGGCACAGCATGAGCCTGAAAGCTACACCAAGAACGAAGATGAGACTGATGGTTGTCATGTTTGTTTTGTTGTCCTGGAGGTGTTGGCTATGGGGAATGCAAAAAGTTGGACAATGTGATTGTTTCTGTTTGTTCTGTCTTCATGTCAAACCATGAAAACCGATAAATGTGGTGTCTTTTTTGCTGCAATCATGGGTAGGCTTATGCAAGGATTGTTGAATTGTCAAACACTAATGTTTTGATGATTAAATGAGATGTCTTATTAGTTATCATTGTTTCATGTAGTGCAATTCAAATATAATTAGAACCACTTGAATCTCTTCTTCGTCCAAGCATTCATCACTGTTTGGCCAGGAAGATATGTGTATATGTTAGCTCCTACTGGGACCAATTTTTTGCCCCATGCTGGAACTGGGACGCTAACATCCCCATGTTGGCACCGTGCCAATATGGGGCACCCCATGCTGGAACTGGGTCCAAAAAAGTAAGTCTGTCTCTCCCAGTTCCAGCACTGGACATCCAGTGCTGGAACTGGGCCAGAGCCTTGAAACCTCATATTGGCACCCACCCCATATTGGCACTGGTTCCAGTTCCAATATTACCCAATCCTATGCCCTTTTCATGGAATCAATCATGGTTTGCTGCTGGGGCAACATTTTTTGAGCGGGCTAGACTGGCATGGTTTCTTTTCCCTGCGACTACCGGTCGTCTTCTTCACTATTTCAAAATTGCGAAGGCTGCCACATATCCTCTATATAGAAGCAATTCATTGAGCCCTTAGATGGAATCGAACATGGTTCACTGATGGGCAATATTTCTTAGGTGGATTGAAATGATATCAACTCAGATTATTAATTTATTGCAAACATGTTCCTGTATCACGTAATCAAAGGCTGATCCACATGTAGTCATTTTGTTACCTATATTGACCGCTAATAATTTGTTGCAAACTGTCGCTTTGTTCCTATATATTGCCGAATAAAAGGCTGATCCACACACGGTTATTGTGTTACCTAAATTGACTGCTAGGACTATTACTTGTGTGAAACCACTCCTATTTATTCACCTACCACAGAGAAAAATCAAGGTTCTTGCTACTGTTAAACTTCTCTACCTCAATCAATACATGTCCCCATATTGGCGCTCAAGGTCGATTTTCACGATAAGTGCCAGTATGGGGAAGTCAGCGTCCCAGTTCCAGCACGGGCCAAAAAATCGGTCCCAGTTCCAGCACTGGGCCAGTGCCAATTTAGGGTCCAACATATTCATCAATCAACCACTCTGCCACTAAATTTTGTGATGGATCCTTAGTGATGCCATCAATGATTCCATCCCCTGTACCATCTAATTCTCCTGTTTTTCCTTCATTCCTCTTTTTATTGATTTGTTCATTCCAACATTGACGGGCTGACACATATATGTGCAGCCCACAGGTATATGCAATTGTTTTAATTAAGCAAAGAATGGTCTTTTCCCTTGCATTGATGTTTTTTCTATTAAATTGGGAAGCAAGCAGTAAGCCTTGTGACATAACATGTGTGTACTAACTTGAATTCCTTGCGCTCTTGTCTCATAAACAAATTGATATCTAAGTCATTGCTGATGGCAGCGAGAATACTGGGGCGACCTTGATGAAGCTTTCATGCCGCACCATTGAACTTGTAGTGATTGAAAACATCACTCTTCTTGAGGGCATCTGCAGTTTTGATGGCCGTTTTAAAGCAATAATAGTATTGGTGTGGTAGGCCAATAATTATACATGATTGGCAAACAGACATGTCATTGGCCACAATTGTCCAACCGGCTTGGACAGCATCCCTTTTTTCATTGATGGAATACAACCGCCTTGAGACACCAACAGCAGGGTTCAAAATAAGCCCTTCTTCTTGATTACCAACATGATTCTGTTGATTCTCGACAGAACAGTCATCTTTATTTACAACATGTCAGTTTTCTTCATTAAAAACAAGTTCAAGATCTTGATTGAGAGTCAGTGCTGGTTCCGGACAGTCTTCAAGGTCAATCACCTCCATTTCAACATGTTCGATTAGTCCGTCATTGTTATTGACCTCAACGACAATGTCGTCAAGAATTGCCTTTGTTTCAGCATCCTTAAAACATAGTTCAGGATAGATGGGAAGTTCAAGACAAATGAGAATGGATGTTACCATCCTGAAAAAATGAGAAAAAATATTATTGATTTGACTCTTTTATCTGAACTCGCAAATGTGCTTTTATAATACAATTTTAAATGTACTACAAGTTCTGAAGCAAAGCGAATGACAAAACTAAGACCACATTTCTTTCCTTTATGCTTTCTCATCTGTCCAAACATACCAAAAGCCTTTGCAATGATTGCTGTCATTGCAGAGGTATGAATGAAAGTTCGAAGGTCATGGAGGTGGCAGGGGCTCAAGTCATTGTGGATGGCGGCCATAATAGTGCTACATAGTTGCACCAGTAGTGGATGAAAACTTCATTTTAGTCAAAGTCATCTGCTGTTTTGACAGCCTTTTCAAAGCAATAATAGTCTTGGCTAAAAGACATGCCATTTGTCATGAGTGTCCAAACTGCTTGCACAAAATCCCTTTTTTCCTTCATAGAATATGAACCCCTCAAGACAGGATGCTAGACAAGCCTTCCCTCTTGATTATCAATATTTTTTTTATTTTCAAGATGTCCATTTCTTCAGAGACAACAGATCCGAAATCTAGATTGAGAGCCAGTCCCAATTCCTGACTATCTTCACAGTCGATCACCTCCATTTCAATGTGTTTGATTGGTCTGTTAGTTTGATTGATGGTTTTTGCATGAACATCAGCATCTATGATAATCACCTCTGCTTCAATGGCCTTCAATATCACAAAACTTCCCATAATTTGTATGTGGTCATTGTAAAAAGTTTTTATGACATTGGCAAATCCGAATTTTGTGCACGCTGGGACAGAAGCTTGGTTTCAGATGTCGTCAAAATCATAAAATGTTTTATGATATTCCTACTATGGTCTATGCTGTCATACCATACTATTGCATGATATTTAACGTATGTATGGTAACATATCATAACATACTTAATACAAAAGGCCAGGACTATCAACTTTATTTGCTCTTTTTAAGGTACATACTGTTTTAGCCATCAACAATGTGTGATCCTACAGTGCAATAGACATCATAAAGTTCCCATCCAGCATAATAATGTACCATACCATCAGCCTCTTCTACACAATAGAAAGGATTTTTATGCAGTTCTTATGGATGTAGAGATTTTTGCCCATACTTCTCTTCTGTACAATGGTGATTACTACAAGAAAGATATTTTGGTGCCACAGGCAGCAGATTTGGAGGCTGAAGCAGAGATGAGATTACAAGATCCAACACAAAAACCACCACCATAACACACAGGTGAGTTCTACACAGTCATGTTAGACAGAGAATCTTGTTGCTATGACAGCAAAATGACCCATAGTATATCTAGAAATAGGGAGCAATGTTTTGGCTGTTTAAGTTATGAATTCATACCCCAACATTTTCAAAAGAGTGAAGTAATTACTCTTTATGTAGAATACAGTATGTTTCTACTGCAACAAAAAGGGTAAGTTATTTCAGTCTACCTCTACATACATCATACTTTGAATATGTGTGCCTAATGTGCATTATAGGTGACAGGTATCAGTATATAAGACCGCAAGATATTTCCATAAGCTAGAGCTTGTTAGCATTTGTTTCTGCTAAACAATGTCATAAAAAATATAGCTGTAATTTTCTAGCATATAAGAAAACAAGGGCCATACAGTGATATCAATGAATCATCCATGATCACATTCTTACACAATGGCAACAACACCTTTTCAAATCATGAACAAAAATGGGTGTCCACTGGCACCAAACTTGTAGGCCGAAGCATATTGCAAGGATCACTTTAAGCAATGGAATGAAATATCATCTACAGAGGTGCAATTTATACAAAATTGGTGTAAAATGGGTTTATACCCTGGAGGCATTTGATTGCAAATGTATCTACTAGTAACAGTTTGAAGTCCCCCCTTGTCTTTCGACCCCACCTCAGAGTCTACAGACTCCCCTTTAAGTCAATAGACTCTACTGCATTTTACAAAAATCCATGTGTAGACCCCCCGGTTCTATGCCTCTCATGGGGGGTTTATAGACTTTCAGGGGGGAAGGACCTATAGACTGTTACAGGGGGTCTATAGACCCCCATGGCCATCTATAGACTGTCGTGGGGGGTCTATAGACTCCTCTCTAAAATACCTCTAGCGTTGACGTATTGGCATGAGATTAGTTTGAAAAGGTGTGAAGCATGAATGCAATAAAGATATCACTCAAGCTCATTCATGACTTGTGTTAATTTTGTAGGACTATAAATATACTTATGTCATTTTTGAAAATCTAAATTGAACATGTTAAGAAAGCTGTCACAAGTAATTTGTATCATAGATTATTCCCGCCATTTCATTTTTAGCTGCAGGGGGGTCTTTAGACTGTGAGGTGGGGTCTATAGCTGGGGAGGGGTCTGCAAACCGCACTACTAACATGTGCCTGGAACTTGGAGGGAATTGTGATTGTCAGAGGATCAAGACCATATGGCTTTATCTGACACCCATCCATACAGTCAGGGTTATGATGTGTATTGTAGAGAATTGAAAGCTGTGAATGCGGTTGTTGGCTTTTTCAGGGGCTTGTTTCCGTCGTCTTCACATGAAGAGGATCTATAGAGTAACTAAGAAATTCCATATGAAGGAGTTGAGGGAAAAGAGCCTCTGTCATGGCTACCAAATTTGAAATGGCTTATTCACAAAGAATATGGAAGTTGAACTCTGTACTCTTAGGTATTGTACCATACTTAGTTTGACCTTCACAAAACAAGTGGTACCTACCTCACGTATTATGATGATGGGTAGGGGTGAAAAGAGAGTTGGTTGGCCGAAAACACTTATAGGTATGTTGATTTTTCTGTAATTAATTAGCCCAACATTCTCCTGAAAACAAGTAACTGAACCTGTTCAATGGCTTTCTTTTGGAAAAGTAAGCCATTTTCCAAGAGCTAGCCATTTTGACCATAAACGGCTTACTCTTGAGAAAGTGGCTTACTTTTGAAAATAAACCATTTTATGAAGACTATGCCATTTCACGCTTAAATGGCTTACTCAGTAAATGGCATACTTTTAAGCTTTCTTGTAAAAACGTTATTGATTGGAGTTAAGGGAAATAAGCTTTTTCTTCAGACTCACTTGCCCTCTAAAGCATTTTGGCTTAGATTTCATGATTATCTCTTACACCAAAACTGAGCGGAGTTGTGGGCCGTGAGATAATAGTAGCTATAGTAGAATTTTTCGAATTCTTGTATGTTTTATAGTATTGTACCAAATGGTATCATCAGGCATGAAGAGTGTATTGTTCCTACATTCCTACCTCTAGTTGGCTTAGAAGTTGAGGTTCTTTTCGTGTTGTGTGGAATTGGAAGGGTCCCAGAAAGTACCGATTCCCATATGGAAACTTTTTTGTGTTTAAGCCGAACATCTTACTTTTGGAAAATGGCTCAATCTATATAGTAAGCGATTTTCCAAGAGTAAGGCATCTTGATCCAAACGGCTCACTCTAGAAAAATGGCTTAGTCTTGAAAGAATGCCTTTCTGAGAAGATTAAGCCTAATTACATGGGAATCAATAAAATTTTCACAAGAAAATTCAAAAATATGCTGTTAACTTAAGAGTAAACCATTTTGGCCTTAAAAGGCTTACTCTTCATAAAACAGCTTATTTTTAAAAGTATGCCGTTTTCTGAAGAGTAGGTGGAAAATGGCTTACTTGTTCAAAGAAAGCCGGGGATCTGAATTAGTTACTTGTTTTTAGGAACATGTTGGGCTAATTAAATAGAGAACAATCAATGCAACTATGGCCCGTCTGATAGGCACCATACCCATAAAAGTTTTAATTATTATTGCTTCGTCTGCCAATCAACTCACCGTTCTCCTTGTCAAATTCATGCTTTAGGTAGGTACCACTTGTTTTGTGGAGGTCAAACTACAGTATGGTACCTACAAGTACAAGACCAAGTTCAACTACCATATATTTCAGTAACAAGCCATTTTAAATTTAATCACAATAACAGAGGCTCTTATCCCTCAACTCCATCCCATGTGATTTGGCTTAATCTTATCAGAAAGACTTACTTTCAAGACTAAGCCTTTTTCCTAAAGCGGGCCGTTTTGGATTGAAACGGCTTACTCTTGAGAAAGTGGCTTAATTTAAAGATTAAGCCATTTTCCAATAATCCGTTTGGCTCAAACACAAAAACGATTCTATATGGGAATCGGTACTTTCTGAGACTCTTTCCATTCCCGCATGCCACGGAAAGAACCTCAACTTCCAACCAACTATGTAGATATGTAGGTACGAGACATTCATATGTCTGATGATACCATACTATGACAAGTATTCCACTCAATTGGTAGAGGATTCATATTTGTTATGTAAAGAGGGCAAAATGGTCATCCCCAAAGCGCTTCAAGATCGAGCAGTTAGCTGGTATCACCACTACTTGCATCATCCTGGACACACCGTCTTGAAGAGCGTTGCACGCTGCAATGTATTGGAAAGGTATGTGAAGTACTATGCGATCGCATGTCAAAAACTGTTGTATATGTCAAGTCAATAAAAGACACAAGCACAAGTACCGGAAACACCCTGCTAAGCTTCATCAACCCCCCCTTGGAGGCATTATGTGTGGACCTTATTGGACCATACACCGTCAAAGGTAAATATGGGACAGAAATTGACTTTATGTGTCTTACTATGATTGATCCAGCTTCTAGTTGATTTGAAATAGTTGAACTGCCAGTAACCACAGATGCGGTTATTCCCACGATACAAAGGGCGAAAGGGCACTAAGACTCATACCGATCCTAAATTACCATACCTTGACAAATCATCTGCAATGATAAGTAATTTAGTGAATAAGACCTGGTTTGCTTTTATCCACGTTGTCAATACATTATTTATGACAATGGGCGAATTCAAACTTCACTTTGAAGCCCTATGTGAATCATATGGAATCAAGAGTAAGCCAACCAGTGTCCAGAACCCACAAGCGAATGCTATACTGGAGCAGGTGCATCAAGTAATTACTGCAATGCTCCGCACTACTGAACTAGATATGGCCAATACGGTAGTTGCCAGTGACATAGATGCGTTCCTAACCAATGCCGCATGGGCCATTCGCTCAACTTACCATACAGTACTAAAGCCTCCCCAGGTACAGCAATTTTGGAAGGGACATGTTGTTCGACATTCCCTTCCTTGCTGACTGGAATAAAATAGGAGGCAGCGCCTAACTGACCTCAACACGATCTGGGAAAATCGCTCACACCCTGATTGGGATTATAAAGTTGGTGATCAAGTACTTCTTAGAAATGATGGTATCCTCCGAAATCAGAGAGTCGGTATGAAAGTGATCCTTGGACTGTCACAACTATTCATACGAATGGGACTATCAGGGTTCAACGCGGTACAAAATCTGAACAATTGAATATTAGAAGAGTCACACCTTTTTTAACCAGCAGAATTAACCAATCTTAAGCAAGTTATTATTTTTGTGTCATCTCCCTCTTCTCTACAACACTTACACTTTAGCACACCGTCACAGTCATTTTAGTTTGTGCATAAAAAGACATGGGATTAATTTTTTTCCTTTTCAGACTTTTTCACTCTTTTTTCATCCTGATCCTTCATTAGTGGGGGCAAAGACATAGGTCAAGAACCTACCTTAATTAGTCCCCTTATTGGTAGCCTTATTAGTACCAATATGGACTTATTCAAAACTCCCAAGTAAGGGATCATCCTGACCTCCCAAGTGATGAGAGGTCCTGACAATGATAAAGATCCATATCTTTGGATCTAAACAACAAGAGAATACTCTGTCAGAATACCCTCATGAGAAGGGTATAAACATACCAGAGATGTGTAGAAACCTACACAGAATCACATTGTTTTGTTGGGAGTGCATTGGCATCCCATCCTCATTTGTTCATTGTAATCACTAAATGATGAGCTCACAAATTTCCATCATCAACAAATCTATAACACCTTTACCTACATAATTGGTATTTAGTATTTTTTATCTCCAAACGGCTTAGGTCAGTCAATACTATCAACTTATGTTTTTATAATTGTCGGCATGGCAACCAACTATTGATGAGTGATGAAAACGTCAATAGTTGGTCAATAGTTGGCATGGACTACCTACGTGTTCCTATGTAAGATGGTTGATAGTTTGTAGATATCAAGCAGCAGATTGTATCGACTTGCACAGTTGACATGTAGATTAAAAAAGTCGGTAGATCAACCTTCTATCGACTTTTTTCCTTGACAGAAGTCAATAATATCAACTATTTAGTTTATCTATGATATTTTTCAAACAAAATATGGTACAATAATGTTACCCCAAAGTAAAAAGGAAAGATACCATTACTTTTTCTTATGTTGGCACCACTAGCTTTGCACGGAGTAAAAGATATGTTTTCTTGTATCTTCTGACATTTTGTGGATCATATACACTAAGATATATGGGAATGGAGGAAAGCAATAGTGTAACGGTGTATCATAATATAATGTTACTTACATTAATAGGCCTATTGGCCTGCTCTTAGTAACCATTGTGTGGACACAAAAAATGATTATAAAATGAGATCTACTACAAACACATGTACCTAGTAATAAAACACACGATATCAGGGTAAATTTTGCTGTCAAGGCCTGCTTACTTGTAAAGTGAATGCTCTCTCTTATGATGGTCTCATTGTCCCAATTCAAGCATACATGACATCTTCTGAGTCTCTCTCCTTCCATGACTGTCTTAACCTGTAACCCAAAGATTCAGGGCGAGCGGCAGATTTCATGTGTCAAGATTTGGCTCTCCTGAAGAAGCGTGATCCCTTCTTGTACTTTTCAAAACCAGCTATGAGGAATGCGGAATTCCTCAATAAAGAGGTTGGCATGTCAACTCTCAGCATGTTGTCATGAAACAAAGCTGGCGGTTCATTCTCAGGTGTCACAGAGGATCAGCCTATCGCTGTCAATAGGGAAAGTCTTGTCGCATCTGAGTGCCATGCTAGCCTCATCATCAAACATATTTTGAATTTGAATGGTGCTGAAAGCGCTGATAATGAGAAATGCCAGATTCTGACTAGGGCATCTACTCATGAATAAAAGACTACAAGTATTGTGAGAGTAAGAATAAATTTCAGGAGTGGTCATTAATGGTCATAAGTATGGTGATTGCAGATTTCAATGTCCATTCAAGGATGGTATGGGGGACAGCGAAAGATTATGAAGGATGAAATAATAGTGTAAGTGGCATTCATGTGAATTTTACTTGACTAAATGCTTAATTATATATTGCGACTTGCATTTACTGTTCTTATGAATGGTGCAGCAAGCTACCATAAATCTTTGTTCGTAAGAGCCCATGGATTATAAGATATGTTTCCCCGATTTTCATGACATTTGAGTTTTTACTCATTAAATCGACCCCCGACATTCTAAATCCAGTTATGATTGATTCACCTACTCAACAGCAACATGCCAATATGCATAGGTCCTCATAAAATGGGTTGGTTGCCGCATTCTCTCAATTTGCCAGAAAGCTCACCACCCCTTATTACACACACAACACACATGGGGAATCACAGGTGCATCGAGACAAAATCCAAAGGAATTGGTGCAACATACAGTACCAACATGTACTTTGGTAAATAGGTTGGATACTTGTATTTTTTCCCATGTTAGCATCTCTGACTTTGTACGGATTATAAGATAAATTTAAATGCATCTTTTGACATTTTCCGGCTCTTATGAACCAAGACTTACAGTACAAGTCTGAATTCACTTTGAACCGTTACTGGGACTTTGCAACACTATACTATTGAAATACTATTCCTACGCCAGATGCCAGATTCTACAGGATTGAACAAAACAATTGATTGTGTTCTGTTGTCAAATACTGTCTGTAGTTTATTAAGAATGCCCATAAAAAATAGTGTGCATGTGTTCGCGATTATGTGCCAGCATGATGTGATGTCTCGCTGTTTTCAACGCTTTTGCTCTCTGACATCAATGTCAGCGTAGAAACATACCTATTTCTATATGGTGGACATTGAACTACTACATCAATTTATGCCTATTATGGCAGTGAATTTTAGGAGGTGATCTCAACAACCTGAGGTTGTGTGGAGCTGGACTTAAGCTCTCAAGATAGTCCTTTGCAATCTTGTCCGGGTCTCAGAGGTTGAATATTGCCACTACACCAGTGCCTAAAGATACCTGACATCTATTGGTTCGAATTGAATTCAGACTTGTCGGGCCATCAGTGAGAGACAGATGGTTTGAAGCCCAAGGAAGTGCAAGTGGTACAAAATGGCTTATTATTGAGTTGTTATAGAAACTACCTGTAAGCCCTTTTTACTGATAATGAGAAATCTAACAGTCTAGCATAGTTCTCTGGATTTATGTGTTTCCTGTTGCCATATTATGTTTCTCCTGAAGTCATCTTTGTAGTCTTATAGGTCGAGATTATATGCTGATATTGCAGTGAAACTGGTTTAATGTGAAAATTAGTATTCAAAACACAAAAATGCATCATGATGTGACACTTCGTGCATTTGTATAATTTCACTTCCACTGTCATGAGTGAAGTAATCCGACAAGAAGTCGCCGAGCTCTGCAAAACATCCGCATTTCCCAATTTGTCATTTGAAGCATCATATTGACACGTCTGATATTTGTTTTCGTAGGTCAGTCTTTTGTCTACTCGTAAATAATTCAATTTTCACTTGATCATTGTCCTCCACCAAAAAAATTGCAACATCACAAAGAATTTCCAAGAATGGATAACATGAGGATCTGCGCTCAGTAAATCCCTGAACAAGATGAATCAGGTCGATTCCTCTCCACTCAGAGCCAAGCTATCACCATGGCCAAGAAAAAGAATGGAATAATGATATATTCGAATATGAGGATCTTCAAAATCAGGGCCAAAATTAAAAATTTCTGTCGTTCACAAGAGAAATATGATAGTTTGGATAGATTTCCACATCGCACAAATGAGTACAATATGTCTGTGAAACTAGTCAGGACACATACGGCACACAGATTGAGTTAGCTATCGAACAAAGACAAGTGCAAGGAAGAAAGTCAAAAACAGATGTCTCGGATCTCATTTCACGATAGGTTATGAATAATCGATAGAAGCCTTTTTAAATCAGGGAAATGTGCACAGGATCCAACAAAGAGGTTCTAATGCTACAGAGTGTTTTGCAAGGAAGTAACAGGATATAAATTACGCCAGTCACATTTACAATTACAATAGAGAAAGATAGTGCTGTTACTAGGGATGACAGCATACTACTTCAGCTAAGTGTCTTTTCCTTCTAAACTAAACAAATGCATACTCATCGCTATGCCAAGTGAGGCAAAGGAACCCAACAACAGTTCTGCATACTCATTTGAGATTGAGTCACAAACTCAGTCAAAAGTTAGTAAAAGTCTTTGCAACACCTACAGGTAAGTCGCCTCAACTTCATCTCATCAAGCTCAGCATCGGTGAGATTGCCCCATTTGCCGGACTTGCTCTTACTTCCTCCGTTACGTCCACCACGTCCATTGGGACGCTTCTTTCTGAGATGACGCCCAACAAAGTCGGAAACAGACCCACGAAGCTCGGTGGAAGGAGTTCCATCCATCTTTTCTTCGAGCTCTTCTGCTCCCTCAAAGATGTTATACAAATCAACAAGTTCTTCATCTCGGCCTTCGACGCTTCCAGCTTCATTGAAACGGACTAGAAGGCCCCTGTCCTCGTCGTAATCTTCAGAACTTTCATCTCCAGAACTTGCATCTTCGGAGCTCCCACTGTCCGAGCTCTCACTTTCGGAGCTCTCATCTTCCGAGCTCCCGTCGTCGTGATGCCAACGGCCATAATCAGTAAAGTTGGTGCAATTAGCAAGCACATCTGCAGCAACATTGCTGCAAACAATGCCATTCTCAGTACATGTTTGGTTGAGCCATTCGGTCATGTTTCTGTTCGTGTGATTTCTTTCGCCTCCATGATGTTCCCTGCCGCCATGTTCGTGGAGCTCACGAGATGCGATATCAGCTCCTTCTTCAGTACTAGCATGTGTTCCGATGAGCAGAAGAAGAGAAAGGCGAGCGAAAGACATCATATTTTCTGTGTGGGTTGGAGGGAGCCGTATTTTTGTTATGTATTGTACCGTACCTAGTCGGAAGCAATGCGAGTTTGGAGGCGATATGCGGTTGATGTTGTTTATGGTACCAGTGTCACAAGAGGTCGCAGTCAGAAAGGGATGATTCAGACTCGAGAGGGTGGTTCCATAAAAAGGTTCCACAACATTCTGGAACATCAAGTACGATTGGTGGAAGGTTCTAAGTGTGAACGACGGGAACGGAGAGAGCATCAAAGACCGTGAAAGAACGTAAGAGATCGTCATTAAAACGACTCGTTATGACCTGTCAATCAATTTGTTATGCTCTGGAGGTCGATTCGACGTATGTCTCTGGAATCGTTACCATACCTGCGATGAACTGGCCGATCACAAAATCGTCTGATCGAGCTTTGACAACAATTCAAATAATGTATATCATCTGGTGATGCGAATAATGTTATAGGCAATAAAGCTAAAATCTCGTTTATCTATAACTAAACTTACTTCAATCGTTATCACGAGAAGTATCTGTTCAATCACTATGACGAGGGCACTAAACATGAAGATATTGAAAAGTAATGAGCTCGATGCGAAGTCCCGCGCTCAAATCTCGTTGTAAGATAAAGCAATACCATACCTCTATTTTCTCTTATTTTATCACTCCTCTTTCCAAATAAAATTCCTATGATTCAAGCGGCAAGCTCAGGCACCCTTATTCGCAATCCCATCAACCGTCAAAGCCCTAATCAAATAGATTAATCATTGCAGCATCTACACGTGAGATGGTTCATCCTCATCGTCTCAAGCTCAGTATCTGTAAGATTGCCCCACAGGCTATTGCCCTGACTATTGCCATAATATTGTTGACCATCGCTTCCATGATGACTACTCTTTAGGGCCCTATTGGTAAAAATCTTTGCAGACCCACGAAGTTTTGTGAGTTCTTCATCTTCGCCTTCGTAACTTCCAGTTTCCTCATCAATGACAAGGAGGTTCCTGTTCAAGTCGTTACCTTGATGATCATAATATGTGAAATTGGTGCAATTGTCCAGCACATCAGCCGAAACGTCGCTGCAGATGATTCCACTCTCAGCACAGGTTTGGTTGAGCCATGCGAACCTTTCTCTGTCAGTGTAGTTTCCCCAAGTGTGATTTCGTTTATGCCCATAGTGACTACCTCTGTGATGCCTCATTCGGCCTTGGCCTCTTCTTTCTGCTCCTTCTCCACGAAAGACACGAAATGCTGTGTCGGTGTTGTCTTCAATAGCGTT
Organism: Cyclotella cryptica; assembly: GCA_013187285.1. Taxonomy (NCBI): domain Eukaryota; phylum Bacillariophyta; class Thalassiosirophyceae; order Thalassiosirales; family Thalassiosiraceae; genus Cyclotella; species Cyclotella cryptica. The sequence goes on along the minus strand of JABMIG010000203.1, from coordinate 18,862 downwards.
CACTCCAAAGATAACAAGAAGTAATATGCGCGCGAAAGATATCATTGCGAATGGTTTTGTTTGACGAATGTGAGGGTTCTTTCTAGTGGTCATACAGAATACAGAAATGATTTTATGAGCGAGTCTGAAACATTCGCATATCAATGCTCGAAACTCAACACTTTCGAACGATGTTCTGGAATGGATTGCGGCTCTGCAGGCAAGCGAACACTGATGGAAAAATATTGACGGCTCACGGAGACTTCTATTCTTTATTGGAGTGGTGTTTTTGCTTTGAAGCCGTCGAACAGACTGGCACAGAAGGGCTCTTCTTAGGCATTGTACAGGCTCTTAATCTATTTTACTGTGGCTTAATTCTGATCTTGATCATTTACTATGTTACCGAGATCAACACAAACTTAGTATGAAACGAATGCTTCATTCAAATAGCTACTGCTTACTTGGATTCTCTCAAACTTTTACTTTAGTCATGAACTTGTCGTGACGCTACTTTTACGCCGAGTTGATATAGCCCCTTCAAAGACCTACTCAGTTAGATTAATTCATGCAGCACCTGCACGTGAGATGATTCAATCTCATAGCCTCGAGCTCAGTATCGGTAAGATTCCCCCATCTGCTTCCGTCTTGATTTCTGTTACCTTGATGACGACCTTCGTTTCCATGACGGCGTTTGAGATCACGAGCTTCAAGATTTTTTACAGATCCACGGAGTTCTGCAGAAGAAAACTCGTCCAACTGCTCTTGCTCGAGAATTTCAGCATTGTCTTCGATGCTTTGCGCCTCATCCACAACAACAAGGAGGTCCCTGTCCCAGTCGTCACCATGATGGCCATAATCTGTGAAGTTTGTGCAATTGGCAAGGACATCGGCCGAGACATTGCTGCAGACGATGTCATTGTCAGTGCAAGTCTGATTGAGCCATTCCGTCCGGTCATAGGTATGATTTCCCCAGGTGTGATTTCCATCATGGCCATGGTGGCCGCCTTCGTGCTGTCTCGATCCATCCGCGTCGCCTCCTTTTCCTCCTCCCCAACCTTGTCCGCGAAGGACGCGGAGTGCCGTTTCGGTATTGTCTTCAATGGCGTTCACTCCAAGAAGAAGGAGCATGGAAAAGCGAGCGAAAGACTTCATTTTATGTAGAGAAATTGGTTTTGCTTGTTTAGTGATTGGTGCGATTGAATGGTGTTGTAATCAATGCCTTTATTTTATGAGCGAGTTACCATGTTGTATGGTACCTAAGACACAAGCCAGCACCCCAGAATGCCATTCTAGAAGAGAATGCGGGTATGGAAACACACGAACACCGGGGGAAAATGTGAGGGTTCTGGTAGAAGTCTATTCTGGAAGAGAGATACATGTGCGACTATTGATGACGTTTCCTGTTCTTTTTTATTCGTTTTATATCGCGCTTCGGCTTTTTGTCGTGCCCTGCTAAGACATCATATTATATCACGACATTGTTTCCCCAGGAATCTTACCAATTCACGTGTTCAATTACAAATATGTCCCTTTCTAAACCAAAACATTAGATTACACTCAGTATGGGAAGAGTTGAATCTAATTTCTATCAAGTCACTCATTTTCTTGTCAAGTGACTGTTACTTAATAAAGCAGAATGGTATCAGAGGAGTACAGTCAGTACAGAGTTGAGTTGGGCATGTGCTTGCTGACTAGTATTCAAGCGTAATGTCATTTAAATGGGGTTCAGAGTCATTTACAAAGTATGCTTTTATCTCCAACAGCAATGATTTATGATTTATAACTTAGTTTTTGATCCCATGAAGGGGTCCCAAGATCCTAGTTACTCTACTTACATCTTTTATTCATCAAAGAAGAACTCACTAATGTTACACCGAGGCTCATGCTATAAAATCGAGCCATCAATTTCCTGGGGAGCTTGCCATCTGTATTGGGGCAGCGCCCTGAACACCATCATAAATCAATCTCATAGAATTCCGAGTGCACTTGGTATAGTCCCAAGGCATGCTATTGTTGCAGCACTCTCCGATATTATCAAATCGATTCTTTTCCCATGAACTAAAATCCTTGAGAGGTTTACGCCGGCAGCCCATTTCTAACCAGTCAGGATAGTAATAGATAGTTGTTTCTGGGTCAATGGTACTGTTGGAGGGTTGAGAGGTTGGAGAAGTTATGATTGGAGATGATGTGGGCCTTGAGTTCTCGACAGTAGGAGATGATGATGTGTGGTTTGTAGGAGACAATGTGTAATTCTGGGCTTGTGATCCCTGTAGAAAAGATCCACGACAAATATTTGTGAGAACAAGTGCAACAAGTAGTAACTTCGTACAGAGAAACTCCTGTATATCATAATCTTACCCAAGCATATGCCGAACTTGGAGATGGATAACCAGCCGTAGCATTCCCAGAAAGACCATGGACAGAGAATCCCATGTATTCTCCTAAATACGTAAAATTGTGAATCCAAATACCTGATCGAGTGATATTTCCACCACGAATAGAATCTGTATTTGGTACCAAATACGCATCTGCATCAACAACCATCTTTCCCGGACTCGAAGGGCCAAGCACAGTGAATTCACTGTTCTTGTGCCATAAGTCATTGGCATCTCCATTGTTTACACCTTGTTCCAGGTCTTGATCACCATCTGCTTGTAACAACGTAACCTTATAATGATTTCCATTTTGAGGCCAACCGTCTTGACCAAGGTACCCCCGCTTATCATTGGCGTCTTCATCGATATGCCACACGGCTATTCCGCCACCTTGAAGTTGCGAATCGAATCCTTGAGGCTGTCGATTTTCGATCAGCAGGTACTCTCCATCTGCAAACCCTTCGCGGATAATGTAAACTTGAGGAACGTTGGCAGACGTGCCCAGAGTGTAGTATCCGTTTCCTGTGATTTCTAGGGGTGTTACCCATCCCAATGTCATTTTACTCCAGGCGGAAAAGATTGGAGGGTAAAGTCCAGTGCCATCCCACCCTGTTTTGGAGCGTCATGAAAGGGTATTGGTGACCATATTATAATTAGTGATGGAAACCTCGATACACGATAGGCACGATAGGTCATGATCCCGAGTTTACAAAATTAGAGAACTCACCCCAACTCCTCGGCATGGGATCGTAATTCCCAACCTTTCGAGAAAGAAAGTAACGAAAGTGTAATTCATTGAATTAGAATTCATATCCCAACAACTTCTGTATGCAGGAAATGATATACTGAAAGTGAACTCACCCCATTTCCCTCAAACGTCTTATCGTACAAATCAGGCAAACCCAACTGATGTCCCATCTCATGAGCCACAATACCCACACGCGTTATATCCGACCCGCATTTATTCCTCAACGCAGAAGCGACATAATACCGATCCGGCACAACCAACGACGCAATCGGCGGCTCCTCCTGAGTGCTATTCGTACTATTGGAAAAATACGGATTCACAAACCCCAAATTCCCAGCCTGATGACTCCAAATCCTATCCTCATTGATAGTCCCAAAACAATCCGGCCCACCATACTCAGCCCCATACCCCGAATGCATCACACCCAACCCATCAATACGCTCCACATCCTCCAACATGGACACATCGTCAAACACCATCGTGAGCGCTTCCCGAATCGCCTCTTGAAATTTTTGAAATCCATACTCCCCATTGGCATAATACGCCTCGGTCTCACTGACGGTGATCCAATCCACGACCTTGGCGCGCGTTTCCAACATGCCGTAGGAGTTCTCGTTGAAGACTTCGTAGATGGAGCCCGTGGGCGCCACGTCGTTGGTGGTGAAGGCCAGGTCTTTTTTATTGAAGAATTTGGCGAATTGGGGGGAGGAGGGGAGGGGGCGGGAGGCGTGATCGGCGAAGCGGACGAGGAGGATTAGCGAGTGGAAGGAGGTCGGTGTGGAGGAGAGGCGTCGGCGTGGGGGTACGTCTTGTTTTGGAGGTTGCGATTGGACATGTTGGTTTTTTCTTCGAGAGTGATGTTTTTTTCTTCGTTGCGCCACGGTGGTCAGGCCCGATACCGTCGATGGATCGATGGATCCCACCGCATGTCGGCTGGGCGTCCATCTCTCTTCGCTCTCGTTGTAATTGACGTTATTTAATCTTCTTCGTAGTTTGTTGTCGGGTGTATCTTCTTGTTCGTCGCTGGTCGACTGGTCGTCCGATTCGACATCTTGAGCGTACACCAACCATCCGCCATCATTCAAAACGAGAAAACCTCCCCCGTCCGAAATGTAGTTGTCGACGCCATCGCCGTTGAAATACAGAGGCGGAGTGGACGACCCATCCGGCTGCACCGAGTGAAAGGGAAGCGGGTTGGCGGGAACCGTCGAGTGAATCATGTGGTTGGATGCCGCCGATAGTGCCAGTAGTGCTAGCGATGAGGCGAGAGCGATTTGGTTGCTGGCTTTCATGTTGATTTGGTATGTTTATTGCTAAATGGGTTGTTGGGTCATTGAATGTATGGTACGCTTGGCATTGTATTGCGAGGTTGATAGGCTTGAAAGAAGAGGCAAATAATAATAATAGAACGAGGTTCGAATGGAACGAGGGGTTCGTTAATTAAGGGTTCGTTATGGTTCAGTCATCTCGTTTTTCTCCACAATCGCAGTCTCGAGTCAATTTGATCTTGGACATGATATGTTCGAGCACACCTCAAATCAAACGTCTGAAATTAATGTGACATTTTTCAACATCTCGAGAAGGCAATATCTTGAGTAACGTTATTGATGTCTTTGTCAATTAGTGAGGCTGTACTAGTCTTATGCTTGATCTTTTCACATATAAACTCCGCGAACTTATAAGTACTTTTACTCCGTTTACTCCAGCCCTCCGTGTTCTCACCGCGCCTTAAGGGGAGTGTTATTGTGTCTACTAGAGGTAGTACACATGTAATCTAATATGACGTACAATACCGTATCCCTGCCATAAATCTCGGTTCATTGTGTCTCTAGAGAGGTAGTACACATGTTATCTAATATGACGTACAATACCTCTTGTTGTATGTTGGACCCCATATCCCCATCCTTTTCTTATGGTGCATCTAGTGCACCATAACTAGCTTTCCCCATCATAATCCTTATGGTGCATCTAGTGCACCATAACACTACGATTCCTACATAGCCTCAGTAGAAATTCAAAAGACACATTTGCCAATCAGAGGTAATCCGGCTCGGCATCATTATTTTGCTAGAAATACATAGGCCTAATTTTTGGCCAATTAACATGGAAAAGTTAGGCACATATAATATCTTCGAAAGTTGTACCAGACAGCTGGGACTCCTAAAAACTCCCTCAGTGTGGTGTACTTACTGGGATTTTTCGTTCTAAAACTAATATTTGAAATGATCTCTTTCTCAAAAATGGTTGTTGGTTTCCTCTGTACATAGGCAGGAATAGTACAAAAGTTGTGGTGCACTAGATGCACCATAAGAGATTTCAAGGATTTGGTCAAAGTGTGCGGTGCATCTAGTGCACCGCAACTGGGGGTGGGGATATCGAAAACCGCCCATTATAGATAATGGACGACCCAGCATCGATAATGGGACGCGCGGTCCCAGTATTGATGACGGGGCCCGTTAACTGCCCCTTCTTTCAATATCGGGATGCCAATTCTGATTGTGGACGCCCAGTATCTATGTTGGGCCCCAATTAGGCACCAGCCCCGTGCTGGAACTGGGACCGCATTTTCGCCCCGTGCTGGAACTGGGGCGCCAACAGCCCCATACTGGCACCGTGCCACAACGGGCGCCCAGTGCCGGAACTGGGCACCCGTGCTGGAACTGCATGTCTAACCCTATACCTAACAACAACACTAAACTCATGGTGCCAGTATGGGGCTGTTGGCGTCCCAGTTCCAGCACGGGCGAAAATGCGGTCCCAGTTCCAGCACGGGGCTGGTGCCTTATTGGGGCCCAACATCTATACTGGGATTTTCTTAGCGTAGCCCATTTTGATAATGTTCCCATATTGATAATTTCAGCACTTTAGAACGGCCCTTACTTCCCTTGTCAATTATTTTTACACTAGATCAATATCGGACGCCCAGTATGTTGTGGATGGGGAGGGGCTGGTGTGATAGGTGGACGAAATATGAGAGCAGCGTCGTCTCTGGGAGGCAGATGGATATGTGCGTTGGATGCATTGTGTATTGTCGCCAAAAAAGAACACACCCTACCCATCCACGCACGTCACAAGATTGCAATGGTATTTTATATTTATGGTCGATTTTGGTCACTTTCTGCAAAATGGTCACCAAAAAATGGCCTATATAATATAGTTTATGGACGTTTGGAGAACACAAACAAGATTTTAAACGTTTGAATCTTAAAATGTAACAATAATTTATATTAATGTCCGTATACATATAAACGGGTTATATAAATTGAAATTACTAGATATACAGTAAATTGATTTTTAGGAAACTTACTATGTTTCAATAAATCGACGAAATTTGATAGTATTATTTTATATTAATGGCTGTATATCAAAGTCTGACATGTCAACATGTCTGCATATAAGCTAATGTTTGTCCGTTTATTTTTTATTAATGTCTGTATATCATTTAATCACATATTTCTTGCCTGCTGCGTAACAACCATCCTGTAAGCATTCAAATTGTTATATACATAATCATGGGGTATGCTTATTCACATACGCATATGAATACTTAAAATATCATACTATACAGGTCTACACATATTAGGAATGAAGGTTTTGATAAACAAAAATGCCCGTTTTCGTGCACACATTTTAAATATCCGTTAGTTGCTCACTAATTTGTGCCACATTGCTTATTTTTTTGTATGGTAAGGTACCACCTTAAATGGTACGATACAATACCATACCCACGCTGCATGCAGGCTGCTCCAGAACTGCTTTCCACCACCATGCAAATATCAGCCCAATTAGAATGACCGACAATGAACAATGAGCAAAATGATTGTTTTGGGATCATCGGATTGTGATGATGCAATACCACCATGATAGCATCTTGAAGAGACGCCTTTTTGGTAGAGTAGATCGTGAAATGTGCTTGCTGTGACTGTTTTTTTCACGTGCAGCAGCATGAATGTTTTTACATGTGAGCAGTGGTCGCACCGGAACAAATCGGAACGACACTGATCAAGATGGGCCTGAATGACTCCCAATATGGAGTTGTCACATTGGGGAAGTCGTTTTTTACGCAATCGTGCGAAACTTTATTACGCAACTGCACTGTCACGCTACTTTGTTTGTGCAAAATCGATTTGTTATGTACATAACTCGCGGCACAGGTACGTCTGTTTTATGTATATCAATTGTTTATGTACATAACGCGCATTATTTTTATTAACACAACTGCAACACTCCTTTGTTTGCGAAAAATCGATATGTACATCGATATGTTATCTACATAACCATGATTGATTGAAAAAAAAGGTATGTTTATGACATTATTATGTATATAACAGCACATGTTCATGACATTATTATGTATATACCAACAAATCGCTTTTTCTGCCCGTCTGTTTGGTGGGCCACATGTGAAATGATCCCATACAGGTACATTTATGTCTTTCTTATGTACATACCAACATATGTTTATGTCGTGGTTATGTATATACCAACAATCACTTTTGCATCCCTTTCTGGCCACATGTGAAATGGTCACACCTAGGTGTGTTTATGTCCTTGTTATGTATATGCACACATGTTTATGTCATTGTTATGGATATACCAATATATGTTTTTCGGACGCTTTTATGGCATCATGATTGATTGATCGAAAGTAAAGGTATGTTTATGACATTATTATGTATATAACAACACATGTTCATGACATTGTTATCTGGGATGCAATTTGATAAGGAACACTCGACGGGACTTGTATGGTGACGACAAGTTTCATGCTATTGAGATGAAGTATGGTAATGGGGCAAAGACGGATAACTTTTTGATGTTCTCTGATTGACATGTTCAATTACAATTCAGGCGAAAGGGAGATTGGCGGCGGGGATATGTAAGTATGACTGAATTTTTGGAGATCTCAGCAAAGCATGGTGATGATGTTTTTCGGATAGGACATGAAAATAGGTGTCGATGTTTGGGATGTGGACTGAGGTACTTCGTGTTTTTGCACAGAAGTCTGGTGACGATATAGGTTGAGATGTCAGTGCGTCGCGGTTTTTGGAGAGGTGGCAACAATGTCGATATTTTTGGTGTTATGCTCTGGTGTTTTTTGATTGCGCAGAAGTCTCATGTCGATATTTTTTGAGATCACTTTGAAGCAAGGAGTCGATGTTTTGAGATGGGGCAATAATGATGATGAGGATATTTTGGTAGTTGCGCCCTGGTGTTTTTGATTGCACAGAAGTCTCATGACGATATTTTTGGAGATCACATTGAAGCAAGGAGACGATGTTTTGAGATGGAGTTTAATGACCTCTTCGATTCGCCAAGGCCAGGAATGTTTGTTTTCTGTGAAAGGGTTCGAGAGGAAGCATCGCGCTGGGTGAGGTTACACAAGGACACGTTGAAGGGGAATTTCAAGCCCGACAAAAAGGAGCGAGGTGGCTTGGCCCGAAATACCCTCCGATTTTGATGAATGGGCTCCACCAAAGAAGAGGAGGACTCAGGGTAAATGACAACACTCAGAGCGCAGAGTATGATATTTTTAGTAACGAGAGGTAAGTTTATGCATTTGTTATATATATAACTTTGTTTCGTGTTGGTGAACTATGGATAAGACAGTTCTCTCTTTTTTGGCCAACCAATCAGGTTATGTTCGTAACGTTGTTATATATATATCCGCGTGATCATATGTATTTCTCAGACATTGAAGACATCTGAACAAGCAAAGGTTAGTCATTGCAGAGGTGATGTATTGGGGTTTTTTTTCTGGAGAAAAGTGACGAACTTGACCATTTTTCTGAATGTGTTATGTTCGTGACAGAGTTATATACATAATCGCGTGGATAAAGTGCCCAAAGGGTTTTTTCCCACAGTGATACCAGCCACCTGCTGTGGTTTTTTTCACCCAACCACTCAAAACCCCAGAGTTCTTTGTCATGTGTGAAGGAGAATTGGGGTAGTAGTAGAATAATGAAATTTATTGTAACAGGATAGTATTTTGGTGGCATTTTATAACATATAAACTGATAAATCCAGTGACCATTTTGCAGAAAGTGACCAAAAGTGACCAAAAATATCTCAAACCATTGCAATCCCCATATTGAAAGTGCCCAATTTTTACGGGCCCCGTCACCAATACTGGGATCGCGTGTCCCATTATCGATGCTGGGTCGTCCATTATCTATAATGGGCGTTTTTTGATATGGGGTCCAACATTACAATACCATATCCCTGCTATAAATCTCTATATAATTCCCATATGTCATGTCATGACATTTGTGTTTTTATCCCATTGAATCGACCCCGGACATTCTAAAACCACCATATATCAATTCTCCTTCTCAAAAGCAACACCCCAATATGCATTTGTCCTTATAACTCTGGTTGGTTGCCAAATCATTGCAATTCATCCGAAAACTCTACACCCATTATTTCACACACAACACACATGGGGAATCGGAGGTGCATAGTGACAGTGGTTTTACTGATGCTAACGGATCTTTGCAGTACTGTCAGAAATTCTGATTAGTTGGAGAATATACATGTTGACACATTTGACATGCAATGTTGTATGTGTCAACTGGACTCAGGCATGTAACAAGAGTACAACCTGCAACTTCCTGGAAAACCAAGGACTTCGGTGTGACCCGATTGTCACGCTCGGGTACCGGGATAAGGAAAATTTCAAAACTAGTCCGTTTCTCCGACTTGGCCTTACTTGTTCGCTGTAACCGAAAGTGACGTGGTTTCACTTGGTGTCACTCCGTTTCACTTGGTGTCACTTGGTGTCACTCGGTTTCACTTGGTGTCACTCGGTTTCACTTGGTGTCACTCGGTTTCACTTGGTGTCACTTGGACTCGGTGTCACGTCACTTGGTGTCACTTCGGTTTCACTCGGTTTCACTTGGTGTCACTCGGTTTCACTTGGTGTCACTCGGTTTCACTTGGTGTCACGCGTTTCGTCTAAATTTGACTTATTTAGAGAAGAACGCCACATGTAACACGTAGGCTACAATTATTAAACCGTGAAAGAGGACGCACTTGGTGTCACTCGGTTTCACTTGGTGTCACTTTCGGTTTCACTCGGACTTGGTGTTACGTCACTTGGCGTCACTTGGTGTCACTCGGTTTCACTCGGTGTTACTTGGTGTCACTTCGGTTACACTTCAACCTCACTTGGTTTCACTTGGTTTCACTCTGTGTCACATTCGAGTCACTTGGTTTCACTTGGTGTCACTCAGTTTCACCGAAACCAGGTACTCGTGGATTCTCTGTTCATTCCCCATGACGTGAGGGTTGGACGGAGTATTTTTCTCCGTTCCGAGAAAAAAAAGACCACGTGGCCTTACTTGGATACATTTCATTGCCAAAAAACAGGTTTTCCAGGAAGTTGCTGCGATAGGGAAGTCACAAGAGGATGTCCAATCAAAACACAGAGTGTACGTTTTGAATGCTGAAGTACTGTAGAGTGTACATGTTGTTGGTGAAATGTGACAATGTATATTACCTCATGACTCATGTTGGCGATTGTAATCAGTTGGAGAATATACGTGTTGACACATGTAACACGATATATTGTACATGTCAACTTGCTTAGGCATATGGCGAGAGTAAAACCTGCCACAGGGAAGTCACAAGAGGCAGTCCACTTGCAATGTAGAATGTACATTTCAAATTTGGTGGTATTGTAGAATGTACATGTCAATTTGGCAGTCAGTGATAGGTAGCAATGTACGTTACATTGTGACTCGTATTGGGGATTCCAATCAGTTAGAGAATATAACGTTTCAAGTCAGGTGGTTTCGTAGAATCTATGGGTTGAAATAGCAGTCAAGTTTGTAATTTTTGGAGTCCTGTTGTGGATTCAGATCAGTTAGAGAGTGATGTACATGTCAAAATAAGTAACATAGGATATTGTACTCCTTGACTAGACTGAGACATGTGGTTAATTTAGAACTTGCTACAGAAAGTTACAAGACAAAGTCCAATGTATAATGTGCATGCTAACAAGCGCACATATTCAGTAAAGCAAAAACATAACTCGAGATCTTGATTAATGTCTGCTGGACTATAAAAAATCTACAATGCCTCATCCCAAAATGTCAAGCAGTTACTGGTCAACATAACTGACAGAACCATAAAATTTCTCTAACAAATGGATCATCATCACCCTCATTTGAATCTTCATGAATTTTTTTAGAACTCCCTCTTTGTCTTCCTGCAGAACTCCATCTTCATTTGCATTTACACTTCTTCCACTTTCTTCATTGAAATGAGGAGACTCAACAGAACTATTATCTCCCTCTTTGTCTTTACCTAGAACTCCTTCTTCATCTTTGTTTGGAACACCATCTTTGTCTTCTTCATTGGAGTGACCAACATGTCCAGAACTATGATTAGATTCATCAAGAATACCCCGTTCTTCTTTGCCATCTCATTCTACGGCTAACATTCGGTCTCCCAAATTCTGAATACACCTGGCTCCACCATTGTACAACTTGCCTTGATAAGTGGCAGAAGAAATGCTTCACCAGCCAAAACTTTGAGTCTTGAGTGAGGAACTGAGACAAATGGCCCAAAAAAAGATTTAATGGGGTAAAAATGAATTGGGACAAGTACCATTTTTTGTTTCAAAGAAAAAACAACGCCTCCCTCTTTCCCACTGCATCTCTCTTGTACTATTTCACTTGGTCTTACATGGGAAATCCTTGGAGCTTCCTGGTCTCATAGTTTCAGTAGGGTTACATGTACTCCTTGAGATACTTCAACAGACTTGATGAGATGAATGAACAAGAAGCCAATCTCATTGATCATCCTTTGGGCAATACACATCATGTTGTCATATGAATGCTTATATGGTCTCTGAATTTCTTCTTAACTAATTCCCCAAAATGGGATTTGGGGATGCTTGGAAATGATTTTGGAGGACATTAGGTGTACAAGCCACAGTTCATTGCAATATGAAGTACAAAATAAAAACATGCTGGTTTTGCTGGTTGGATATGAATTGAGGGTTGTTATGCTGAAGAAAAGTGCAGTTTATTAGAGATATAAGACTGTTTTTGTCAGGGTTTGGAAGATTTATGGCTGGCTTTCATGTAGGGTTAGATTCTTGCACAGAGTTGGTGACATTCGTGGATTTCTGTTGGGATAGTGCTAAAATGGAAGATGACTCAAGTATGATTCAAAGCCTTCATACTAAATGGGGACATTTATTTGTCATGCAAAAAGTTACTGAAGAGATGCATTAAAAACATATAATATACGTATTGACTTTACATCAAGAGTGAACTCACCTCTCCTAGCAGGCTTGTTCAGAGGAGCTATGGAACCAAGATGATGTGAGATGAATCTTCTTGCCACCAGCAAAATTAGTGGGCATGAAAACATGCCTCGCCTGTATCAATTTATTGGCCTTTGACTTGCAAGCAAGTGTTCATGGATTGGGTGGAGGGTGGGGTCCTATCCTGCATTAGGGTGGGTCAGTACAAGGGTTAGTGGCTGTGTTGTTTATGGTGGTAGCTGTGTAAGGAGGAGCCATCATTGGTCTCAGCCATGTGCAAATTGGAAACATGACCATGGTGGATTGTGAATTTCGGGGCTTTTTTAATTATGGGCATGACAGTACGAATGCAGTCAGAACTTTCAAAGTGAAAGTGCAGCTTCCCATTTTAACCAAATGCAAATGCCAGCACAATGACAGGAATGCACAAGAAGGTTTTGGCAAGGACAGTGACCCAGAAACATTTTGAGAACAGATATGTTTCACAACATGGAATTGACAGTGACATATTCATGTCTGTATGAAATATATAGTCGAAACGTATAATCTGCGTTGCCGTTTCGGCTATGAATAGCTCACCTCATTTTTGTAGCATCATGCAACTGTTTTGCTTCATGACAATGAAATCACAATCAAAAGAACATCAACATCACATCACCAGCTGGACAGTGGAGATAAGACATAAATCTCGTTTGCTGTATCTAGTTATCGTTTAGTCATTAGGGTTACTTGAAATCCTTATTGCACTGAATATTTTTGTACAATTTATACAATTTATACTTATTTTTTGATCTTAAAAGTTCATTCCACATTGCATTCCAGCAAGATATTGCTGTGAAACATTCATCAAAAAATTCATGAAAATTGTCAAAAAAACTGTCAGCCTATTTGACATGCCATTTTGCTGTAGCACTGTGTCATGTGGTCTTCCCCCTTCATTGATTGTTTACTTCATTGTTTATCCACTGACATGTGCCATTGAATTCCTACACTGAATTTAAATATTAAATCAATGAAAGGTACAATGGAATGAGCCTTCTTGGGCCATCCAGACAATGGATTCCAAAACACAGTTTTCAAGTAAATAAAACATAGAAATTTGGCATGAAAAAGTATCTTCTGTGTAACTACAGAGAAACATACCAATTTTCTTCAAGGATGAACGGATTGGATCGTTTTGATCCATCTCATTGAACTGACAATAACTGACAAAGGCAATTTGAACTAACAAAATCAGAACGCCAATAGAAACCTCTGAAAAAGATCTTTCAATAATATAAGGATGTCATAGTGTTTTTAACTCCACCCATTATTCCAGTTGCATCAGTCAAACGGATATCAGAAAGAGCAGGAGTACTCCTATTGTATTCATTTGTATTATTTAGGATATGGAGGTGCCATCATGTTTTCATAGTAGAGACAGCAGAACACTTGAGTGTGGGCAACTTATACTGCGAGGCTAGGTAACCTAAAACAGCCAGATTTAAGGGGGCTGTTATTTGCAACCCCTGGGACTTCATCTAATGAAACACACTTTTCTAGCTATTTTTTCTGACAAAACGGGTTAATGTTATCTAGACATGCCGACATGAATATGTCAAAACAGGTCATCTCTTTGCTTAGAGACTATATTGTTTTTTTATTAGGGGGGAATTGTATGAAACCCTGTGATTTCTTCTGACAAAACACCACTGCAAACAAAAAACACCGGTAGCCTTCCGGTACACTCTCAAATTGTCAGAGTGTACAGGGAGGTTGCCGGAATTTCAAGAGTTTACGGGAAGGTTACCTGTTTTTTGTATTGTTTAAGCCACAGATGCACTTATAACACTAAGCTTTGAAGCAGAAAAATCTTCAGAGTGGTTGTGTGTTTCACGACTCACATTTTGTGAATCACAAGTTACAAACAGCAAGATCATCTGTTGGGTCTAGTTTTGATTTCAACTATAGGCTTGATCTATGATTTTATTTGGTGAGTGTTTGTTAGGCCTATTTATAGTTTCAAATATAGTATGCCATTTACTTTTCAATTTTAAACACATGGGCTGAAATTGGTGAAGTGTGTCTACATGACTGATACTTATTCCTTTGTATCACTGCACCTCACTCTTGTGCGACATATTCCTACAGTATACAGTATGTCTGATATAGTTATAGTGCGTACCATACTACAACGCCGGTGCTTGACCCAGAAGCAACTGTAGCAGTGTGCCCTTTCACTGCTTTCACATCACATATTTCTTTTTCAATTACATTGATACCCCCACCAGCCCATCATGGGAACGGCCGAAACTCAATCCACAGACTGAGTTAACCCTCCCTCCTTGCACCACCATGTTGCCAACAACAATTGTCAGCAGAGGGTAGATTTTGAGGGTGAGTTGTAATGAACTTGTCTTTTTTGGCAGTATTATACTCACCACATGTCAATTTTTTCTAATTAAATAGTTTCAGGCCTACTGGCAAAATTGCTGAAACTCAGTCCACAGACTGAGTTAACCCTCCTGCCTTGCACAGCCGTGTTGCCAACAACGATTGACAGCAGCGGGTATATTTTGAGGGTGAGTTGTAATGAACTCGTCTTTTTTGGCAGTATTATACTCACCAAACGTCAATTTTTTCCAATGAAATAGTTACAGGCCTACCAGTGAAATTTCCGAAACTCAGTCCACAGACTGAGTTAACCCTCTCGCCTTGCACCGCCATGTTGCCAACAACAATTGGCAGCGGCATGTATACTTTTGAGGAGTAGTTGTAATGAACTTGTTTTTTGGCAGTATTATACTCACCACAGATCATTTTTTTCAATGAAAAAGTTAGAGGCCTACTGGCGAAATCACCAAAACTCAGTCCACAGACTGAGTTTGGGATTTTGCTTCGCACCGCCGTGTTTCCAACAACAATTGGCAGCAGCGGATATATTAAAAGAGGTGAGTTATGATGAATACAATCATTTCTAGACTTATTTTGACTACATCTAATTTTCACTAATTTATTTTCAGGCCAGGCACGTGAACAGCCGAAACTCAGTCCGTAAACTGAGTTTGGCAACCCGCCTTGCACCGCCGCGGTTGCCAACAACAATCGGCAGCGGCATGTAAATATTTAAGGTGAGTTAGGATGAAGCCAAACTATTTACAATTGTTTTCATTTCAGCTTAGTTTCAATTAAATAATTAATTTTCTTCTAACTTGGTGATATGGTCCACAGTGTTGTTTTTTAGCTTGGGGCTGAAATTTTTGAATGTGTGTCATTATTTTGGTGAGCGATGTGTTGGGCGGGCCCCTAAAATATGGTGGTGTAGTATGTTTAATTTTATTAGTTGAGATAAATTGCACATACTCTTCTATTACTGTAGTCCAACAGTATAAGACCCGGTAGCCCTCACGTATGCTCCGGTAACCCTCCGGTACTCTCCAATAACCTTCCCGTCAGTTCTGGTTACCCTCCCGTACACTTCTGGTATGCGACCAGTAAACATTTTTTGAGCTACTAAGTAATGCAGTTATAGCCACTAATTAGATTGATATTGATTCTAAGACTTACTGAGAAGTCTGTTTTCCTGTAAAAAAGTACCAACGCCTATCATACGTAGAAAAAAATCCGAAAGCTCCTTTTGGTCTAGAATTTCTGGTAACCTCCCAGTAGACTCTGGTAACCCTCCCGCACACCAGTTTACCAGAGGGTTACAGAAGTGCACCAGGAGGTTACCGGAAGATACCATTCCAGGGCTTCGGGACCTCCCGATACACTGGAGTGTACGGGGAGGTTACCGGTGTTTTTCGTTTGCAGTGACACTTTTCAAATGGTTTCATCTGACAAAACAGGTTGGAATCATCTAGTCATATGACAGGGACATATCAAAGGGGAATCCTAAATTCATGGATGGATATCATTTCTTACTTTAGAGACTAAAATGGTTTTTTATTAAATAGGTAAAAATCCCTCAGATATCTATTTTGGATAGATCCAGAGGTTCAATACTTGTTGTGGTAATGCAGGTCTGCGGTTTAGTTCCCTTCTTTTCCTATGTGGTTCCGCAATTTTTTGTCTAATTAAATCTTTTCATAGTGAAATCATGACATTTCATTTTTTCTCTAAGACTTTCCCATTATTTTGTATTACCAAGTCACGTTAAACATTGGTTCTGTCAGATAAAACCACTTTTTTGAAATTTAATGGATACCTTTTCTTGAAAAGGCTTTCAGTTTAGTAATTGAATGGACACCTAACTGACATAAATGATTTATCTGACAATGCAACTTCTTTTGGGAGACAAAGTCCTGGGGTTCTATGTAACTGTATATTCTAAATTGGGCAATTTTTACTTATGTTTTACTTGTAGAAACGCAAGGGCCCATATTGTTTGGAGTTGAAAATTGAGGTGCCTGCTCATGGGGTCTTATGTACCAGGAACAGAAATTGAGCTGATCTGGGAGATAAATAGTGATAAGATAGCTTAGAGGACAACTAGATAATATAGGGGGTACAGAGCACTCACTAATGGAGTTTTGATTTTAGTTGTTTACGGCAGAGTGCTGGTGGCAATTGCACTACTCTAGAATGCAGGTTTTAAGTACCACCAGAGTGTAAGTACCAAAATGTACTATGAGTAAGAATATCTTGAAAACAATGTCTTTTAAATCTAAAGGGGTGTGACACTGCAGAAAGCTCAGCAAATGTTAGCCCAGTCAAAAGTTATCCCCATATGTCATCAAGTGGACATAAGTTATTTAGAACATTTCTGGTACTTAAATCCCTCAATTTATGGTGGACTAATTGTATATATCTTGAGATCAAAGATGTTGATACCAGCAAGTGTAAAAGTGGCATGGTGGTTATTGGTAAGAGGAGAGAGTGTGAAATAGGTGGCGCATGGGGATGTTATTTTGCTTGCATATCACACAAGTAAAAGATGTATCTTACTCAAGTAACAACACAAAAACACTGCAGACAAAAAAACCACTGATAACATTGTCCTACACTATGCAGGAGGCCCTTGGTTGGGAAACCCAACCTTATACTTCCATAACCCAACTTGGGTAACAGAAGTTTACAGTTGGGTTACAGGTAGCTCCAAACAAAAACCAGTATTTGTATTTATTCCTACTTACAAAAGAAATTGGTATGATTTTTTCAGGAAAATGACTTCTCAATATAGAATCTATATCAATCTATATATCCCTCATATCAGCACTACTTAGTAGCTGAAAGGAAGTGTATGAGTGGCTTGCGGGAGCCAATTGTTGGGTTATATGGGAGGGTGTGGTAGTGTTAAAAAGTGTAAGGTGGACTAGGGGTAAGACCCCTCGTGGCTTACCAGTTGTCATTACTGCAGCACTGGACCATTTAACCACAACTTTATATCTTCCCAGTGTCCTTGCTTACCAGTACTTGCATAGCTCCAGTATTGCATGGGTCTCATGGTACAACATGTTCCTATCATTTGTTATCCTTCTAGCTGACACTCCTGCTTACAAGAATTGGGATCTAATGGGCATAGGTCTCATTGAGATGTCTACCAAGCTTCAAAAAAAGAATACCTGAAGTGCCTCTTCTACATACAAGCAATGTTTGAAGAAGAATATTAACATCCCCATAGCATAGTAGGAGAATACATGGTAAAATATTTTTACAGTTTTTAAGGATTTTTATGGGTATTACTGGGTATATCAGGTTTTACTTGGGTTAAAAAGGGAAGTAACATGTATGACGTACCACCAGCACCAAGATTATTACATGCAGCACTGGAGAGGAACAAGTGGTACACATAATATGGTCGGGTTTCAATTACAATTACAATGCGTGAAACTGAATCAGAACTGCCATACTAATGGGTCATATAATAGTTAAGGACGGCCTGCATTATTTTGGATGGAAACTACCTAACACAATCATATCATACTTGCCCCCTTCTAATAAGTTTAGTTCTTACCTAGAGAAAACACTAAACAACGGGTCCAAGTATTTGTTACCATTTTCATTATTATTATTATTATTATTATTATTATTATTATTATTATTATTATTATTATTATTATTATTATTATTATTATTATTATTATTATTATTATTATTATTATTATTATTATTATTATTATTATTATTATTATTATTATTATTATTATTATTATTATTATTATTATTATTATTATTATTATTATTATTATTATTATTATTATTATTATTATTATTATTATTATTATTATTATTATTATTATTATTATTATTATTATTATTATTATTATTATTATTATTATTATTATTATTATTATTATTATTATTATTATTATTATTATTATTATTATTATTATTATTATTATTATTATTATTATTATTATTATTATTATTATTATTATTATTATTATTATTATTATTATTATTATTATTATTATTATTATTATTATTATTATTATTATTATTATTATTATTATTATTATCAGACATAATTGTGTTCCAGAGTATCATCTTGAATGTACTGTTTCA